>CM039124.1:17587437-17635705 GCA_022036555.1 Microstegium vimineum | reverse complement strand
TCGCCCTCTGTCAGCGTCCGTCGCCAGCGTCCGTCAAGGTTTTCAGGATTTTCTTCGTCGCTGTTTGGGTCGTTTCTCCCTCGTCCGGACTCCGAATTGAGTTCCGTTTGTTGCATTGGTTTGGTAATCACGCAGAGAACTTGATGAAGCACTTGTGAGATCAGTTATCATAAGTATGTTTTGGGTGAGCTCTCTTCTCTTCTCTCTAGGGTTTGAGAGCAACACTATCGATGTCTCGGTTTGAGTTTTTGGTTTCCGGAAGATCCGCTATACCTCTTGGTCATCACCATAGGTATTCACCCTCTCTAGGGTCGTGATCTTGCTGATGGAGTAAGCTTGCTTGTTGGGTTTGTTTTTGGGAAGAGTGGCCCGAATATTTCGAGAGAAATTTGAGGCTCCCATTCACCCCCCCCTCTGGTCGTCATTTCCAGTCCTTCAGTGTGCGAGGTTGAGGCGAAGACTATGCGACTGGATTGGAGACTTGGTAGTGGCTAACGAGCTCGGGTGAGCTCGTCGATGCGGAGCGCTCATGCGGCGGAGCAGAGTAGACAACGTCGCGGCGTGGAAAGAGGAGCAAGGAGGGAACGTCGTCCCGTTTTGAAGATGGCAATGGAGCCGTGGTGTTGCCACGCACATGACGCGACGCTCGTCGAGGCCAAGAGGTGCGCTGTGGCGTCGGCAGGTGGCCGGCCAGGTGTTGGCGCCGAGCTCATTGCACCGACATGCAAGTGTTCGGTGAAATGCTTGAACTGCCCCTGGGATTATTTTGTAATTTGCTCAAGCTTACAAGGGTTTTCATGAAAATCTTTGAATACCAAAGTTGCTCAAAATTTCATGATCTACATTTTTTTCAATATACACTTTTTCAAATTCAGCCTAGAAATGAAAATGCATTTTTGAAATTTTGAAACTCTTTTTAAAAGATTTACCCCCTTTTTAATTACTCAAGATATTTCAATAACACTTGAAAACTGTAAACACAACAAATGCAATTCAAACTGAGCTCTACAACTTTGCTTTAACAACCATATGCAAATTCGTTTTAGATTTTGAAATTCATGTTTAGGGTTTAATCCACCCCCTGTGGAAATTAGGGTTTGGAATTAAATTTTAACTTTTGAATTTGAAAACATGACCAACATTCACACATATGATCAAACACAACCAAGTAAACTCATTTTAGTTCAACACATAGCAAGGTTCTCAATCAAGTGAATGATGCTTAATGCATATGATGACATGATTAAATTTTTAATTAAGTGATTAAACACCCGGGGTGTTACAACCCTCCCCCCTTAAAGAAATCTCGTCCCGAGATTTAGCAATGTAAACAAAGTAATGGAAAAGGAAACGTATCAAGAACTTTTGTTTTTCACATCCTTTATATTACAACTATGACCAGGTCTTAGAAACAACTCAAACTATAGAAGCATAAAACTCTGGGAAATTCTCTAAAAGATAATCTTCAGATTCTCAAGTAGCTTCTTGATAGTTCTGAGTGCTGATTCCACTAAACCTTGTAGAACTTGATGGTTTTATGATGAGTAATTTGATCTTTTCGATCAATAACCTTTACAGGATACTCAGAGTATGTCACATCAGGTTCTAACTGCACTCCTTCAACTTCCACGATCGTATCCTTAACTTGAAGACACTTCTTCAACTGGGATACGTGAAACACATCATGCACTGCCAAAATATTTTCAGGCAGCTTAAGACGATAAGCCACATTGCCAATGCATCCCAGAACTGGAAAAGGACCAACATAGCGAGGTGCTAACTTTCCTTTCACCCTAAACCGTGAGACTCCTTTCATGGATGAGACCTTTAGATACACATGAGCTCCCGGTTCAAACTGCTAAGTACCTCTCCTTTTATCAGCATAGCTCTTTTGCCTTGACCGAGCTATTTTGAGATTGATTCGAATCTGCTTGACTTTATCTTCGGCCTCCTTAACTAAGTCAACCCCAAAGAACTCACGTTCCCCGGGTTCTGACCAATTAAGAGGAGTCCTACAACCTCAACCATACAAAGCTTCAAATGGCGACATTTTTATGCTATGCTGGTAACTATTGTTATATGAGAACTCTATTAAAGGCAAGCATTCATCCCACTTCTCAGGAAAGTTAAGCACGCAACACCTCAAAAGATCTTCAAGAATCTGATTCACCCGCTCCGTCTGTCCATTAGTTTGCGGATGGTAAGCGATACTATATAAGAGCTTAGTATCAAGTGACTCATGGAGATGTCTCCAGAAGGCGGAGACAAATTGAGTTCCACGATCCGATACTATAGTTTTGGGAACGCCATGGAGACTTACTATTCTCGATAGATAAAGCTTGGCATAAACAAAAGCAGTGTGTGTAGTTTTAACTAGTAGAAAGTGTGCAGATTTGGTGAGTCGATCAACAATGACCCAGCTGGAGTCATAACCATTAGAGGTTTTAGGCAAACCTACTATGAAATTCATACTGATGTCCTCCCACTTCCAAACTGGAACTGGCAAAGGTTGAAGTTGACCCCCAGGTTTTAAACGTATTGCTTTTACTTTCTGACACGTATCACACTTAGCCACATAGCTAGCTATCTCAATCTTCATCTTAGTCCATTAGAACTTTCTTCTAAGATCATGGTACATTTTGTTGCTTCCAGGATGGATAGACAATCAAGAAGTATGAGCTTCATCAAGAATAGTTTGTCGCAACTCTGGAACTTTGGGAACCACAAGGCGATCCTTAAACCAGAGCACATCGGCTTCATCTAGCTTAAAACAAGTACTCATCCCAAATTGAACCTTTGCTTTAAGATGAGCGATGCCTGCGTTGGTCTTCTGAGCTTCGATAATTTGATCACGAATGCTGGGTTCCACTGAGATATTAGCTAGACTGCCATGCTGAACCAGAAAGCTTGTTGACACCAAAGGTGGCAAATGGAAAAAGACCGCAAGCGTACAGTTGTCAAGTGTAGCTTTCACCAGGAGTATTCTAGGTATCGTATTTTCCACTGGGCACGAGAAGTGAGTTAACTAGGATTATGGATATGTCCTATGATGGATCAAGGGAGACTATGATAACTAGGTTGAGAGGTTCGATATAGCAAAGATGTCTAACAAGGTAAAGCTGGTTATACTGGCTTTATCAGCCTTTCTCTTGTAAGAGGCGATGGGATAGATCAAAAAGAGGGCAAAACTCTAACCGGACCGCACCATCATGTTGTATTGATGCCCTACCTTTTAAGAACTTATCTTACACATGGGGTGGAATACGAAGACTAGATAGGGCTTCCACTTCCTACTAGCATCCACTAACTATCCGTGCGATAAGCGGTTTACAAAGGTAAGATCTAGTCTAGACACCACGTCTACACTATTCTTACTACTTTAACCCAACGTTAAAGGCTAAAGCACTCTACTTAAAGTAAAGCGATGAACAAGCGCGAAAAGATGTATAACAGCTAAACTAGATTTAGAATATTGAATGCTCTCCTCACTCCCTTCCAACTAGCAAACCACTACTGCAGAGCTACGCCAAGCTAAGTAGTTTCTCCAATGAGGCATGAGTGAGAGTGAAGGCCTATGGGGGTATTTATAGCTAGAGGTGGAGTAGGGGCTACTCCGGTGCCGCGTCAGCGATCCGCGCCACCTCCATCATCCATCGTAGCATCAAACCGTCATTGTAACCTTCTTAAACTAATGGTGGAGATCGAGTTGATGCTTGGCGACATGCATGAAGGCGGTCGAGAGCTCGGGGAAGGTTTTGAGCATAGGGGCAAGGTGGGTCGACCTCCCCCTGGCAGGTGGACCCTGCCACTCCTTCTAGAAAGTGTCCCCACAGGTCAGGGGGGCTGTGGGTGGCCTCTCGGCCCACACATGAGGTCGGCCGACCTCAAGTTGTGGCCTTTGGCCTCCATCTTTCATGTGGAGCATGACCCAAATGTCATTGGCACCTTGGCAAAGTTTGATATTTTTTTGAGATAGTTTATGGGTCCATGTATCCTCGTGCTTTGATCTAGAGCCGTTGAGAAGAAGCACAGAGGAGATCCAAGGGTGGATCTTCACTCTAGAGGGTGTGCTTGGATCATGGACACATGGGAGGCCTTGGTGGCCCCATAGGGAGGTCGACCGACCCCCTATAGAGAGCTCTGGGCCCCCCCTTCAGCCTGGGACCTCCTTGATAGGTGTGTATTCTACTGTGCAAAGTTGGACCCATAGTGAGGTCGACCGACCTCCTTTTGTGGCCAACTAAGCCCATGTTTTGCAGGTAGCTTCTAGAGGTAATGTCCATCATGATGGTGTATTGGATTTGCACATTTGTCGTACTTGGAAATTGAAGGACCGAGAACAGCGACTAGAGGGGGGGTGAAGGGGAGCCTCAAATTTCTCTCAAAATATTCAGGCCACTCTTCCCAAAAACCAAACCCAGTTGCTGGGTGCTCAACCGGCAGTGAGAGCTCACCGGCAGTGGAGGAAAACTCACTGGAAACCCTGAAAACTCACTCAGCAGAGACCAAAAGACACAGTAAGGACCCGAGCTTCAGATGACACCTCCGGACTAGTCCGACGCTTGGTCCGGAGCTCTCCCGCGCCTCAGCCAAAACAAGACAGTATGCACCCGACCTCCGGACCAGACCATCGGACTCCACCGTTGGACTAAAGTGAGTGGTCCGACACGTGGTTGACTAACTGGTCAAAGACCACCGAACCACTTGTCAATGGTCCGGAGCTCAAAAAGCAAGGTGGTCCAACGCCCTTTGCTGCTTGACACGTTCACTGGTCAAGACCACCGGACCACTTGCTATGGTCTAGAGCTAGGGGAAGTCATCCGGAGGGTGGTCCGACGCTCCTGAGCAGAAACTCTGAAACTCGCAAAAATGGTTTTCACTTCGCCAAATCTTCCCAAAACCCAACCAAATGATCACCAACTGCAACCAAACTTTGTAGGCATGATCCTAGTACAGTTGGGGAGCTATCTCGAAGAAATCATCGCTCAATTTGGCTTAGAGCAAAGGGAGGAGAAGAGATTTGGGGAAAAGCTCAAGAATGAAGAACACCGCAAAGAAATCGCCCGATCTACGTACTCGTGAGGTTTGAGGAGAAACCCTTTAGTGAAAAGATGCTCCTCATGATTACGAACAACTTGGTTTAAACAGATTTGCAAGAGCTACTCCCTACTAAGAGAAATCATCTCGGGAACAAAGAGGGAGCAAAAGCAAAAACGCGAAGAACACAAGCAAAACGGGAACACAATCAAGAAGTCGAAGCCACCATGGCTTACGGAGGTTACGGCCTCCGATTCCTTGCAACAAACTAAAGTTCTTACAGAGGTTGGTGAAATCAACCTAGGGATCTCATGAACTAGACAGAGGGTAGAGAGAGAGAGAGTTGGGGCAAATGATTAGGGTTCAAGAGATGGGATGATGACACCCTTGATCCCCTATTTAATAGGGCTTTGGCTATTTCCCAAAGACCTCTCTAGATACATGAGTGAACTACCTAGCCTAAGCATTGTAGTCCAAGCTCCGGAAAATATCTTCCTCGATTTGAATGGACGGCCCCGCTTCTTGCCAGGAGTTGTCGTCGTCTCGACGCAACCTCCAGGATTCTGCCACGTGCCATCCCTGCTTCCTCGGAAGCTCCGCCTAGGTTTTGAGGCCCAAACCCAGGAAACCGCCACCGGTAGCTTTGGGCTCAACTATCGAACCCCGAGTTTTGAGGCCCAAACTTGGAAACCGTCCTCAGATGGTTTTGAGGCCCAATCCACCAATCCCCTCGACTTGAGCCACCTTGTCCTCGCCTGGTCGGACTCCGAGTCCCATGAGCCTCCGCTCAACCCGCTCGTCTGCCGTCTTGACTTGGTCAACTCACTCTACCTCCATGTCTTCTCACAGTCGCCGGTGCCAAGCACTAGCCACCACAACTAGTCCTCCGACGCCCATGATCCCTCAGTCTGAGTCACGCATCCGCCCTTCACCGCTCTCAGTCCATGGGCACGGCAAGCCTCTACTCGACCTTCTCCACACCATTGACCGTTGTCACTAGGCATAACACCTACACACCACAAGCCGATAGACAGACACTCATTTGCTTTCGCAAGAGTTAGTTCAAGCCACTCAAGCTAAAACGCTCAAGTGTTGGGCAATCACTCATCACAAAACTGAACAATCATGGGTACTTATCTACCATGTGTTCGTAGAAATATGTCATGTTGGGCCCCAAGTCATGACGTTTTGTGCCTACATTCAAATAGAGGACATATACATGTGGAACCAAGTTATTTGAACCAAATCATTTCATCTTTCTTATTCAGTTCCTAGAATGGTCCTTTGTTGATGGTTTTGAGTATGTAAAAGTATGTCATTCTTACCGTCAACAAGATCCCCCATACTTACCTCTTTGCTCGTCCTCGAGTAAAGGATAAAAGTAAACATAACTATGATATTCAAAGTATAAAGCAAGCACAAAGATTTACTCAAGAAATTTTGTCATACAAGTGGGATATGTGGTATTGGCTAACATATATCCTTTAGAGGTTGAGAAATGGAACAACTCTCAAGGCAAAATCATCTTCCCAAATCATATTTTAGTACTTGGAGTTTTTGATAAATTTTTCAAAAGAAAAGCTCATAAGTCAACTTACTCCTCATATAGTACTCTAGATCGCTCAAGGTGTATGAATCCTTACCAAGGCATAACATGAGGTTGCCTTCTTTTTATCTTCCTACTTCTAAAAAGCTTAGGTGGAGCTTAGGTAGGGATAAACAATGTAGCATACTTACCTTGCATATATTGTAAAGTAAAATTCTGGATCCAAGGAGAGAAATGTCATAATCTTAGATCAAGATGTGCAAGTGTGTGGAAAACATGGCAATTGATCAAAAATCTTTTATATGATCTCTCTTTCCTAACTTATTATTTTGAGACATAGCTATCTTTTTATTTTTTCTATGAGCTTTGGAATGCTCATCATTTTTTTTCTAAAACTTGGGACCTCAAGTGCCCCTATATATGTTTTTTCATATTTTTCATAATTTTGCATAGTCTATGTCTCATTTACTAGCACATACTAGAGAGAGTATTTTCTATTAGAACATAGAGCATGAACTATGTGGAAAATGTAAGGCATGTTTGTGCGTACTTCCAGTGTAGAAGCGTCATGTATATGTGGCGTGTACATGATCTTGTTCTTGGGAGCAAGATAAATCTCTTAACAAGGGTCACAAAATTTGACTAAACTCAACACAAAGCAAGCAACTTATGTAGAAAGCTTATATCATGAAAGAGCATATATGGTTTTGGTAGGAATTTTCTCACTATAGAGGAGTAGTGACATTATAGTTTTATGACGTTTTCAAAAATTAATCTCCAAGCACTTTAAATAGACAGGGTATGAACCATGAGCCAAGAACTTATATCACATTAATCAACAACTTAGTCAATAAGGTTCCCTATCAAGATATTTTCCCACTGGCATAAGCAAAAGCAAGAATTCATCTTTATGATGCTTTTACCCTCAGAACGTCATAGATCATGTCACTTTTCAAATTTTAGTTTCAAATGTGATCTTCTTGTTTTTATTCAATATTAAAAGGGAAATAAACTAAGCAATTAATTTCATGAAGGAATTATTTTTATTTTATTATTTTATTATTTTTATTTAAAAGGGCAAATGAGTAAAACAAATAAGAACATAAAGGAAAAAGGGGAGAGATGTGGCAAACTAGATAGGAAGTATGTTGAGGTTGAGTAGATGCTGGCTGGTGGACCCGAGGTCTCTTGGTGAGGTCGGTCGACCACACTTCGGGCCGTTTGGACACTTCGGTTGTGAACACATGGTGGATAAGTACCCAAGTAGTTCAGTTTTGTGATGAGTGATTGCCCAACACTTGAGCGGTTCAGTTTGAGTGACTTGAACTAACCTCTTTGTGAAACAAAATGTATGCCTATCTTTCGGCTTGTGGTGTGCAGGTGCTATGCCTAGTGATAGTGGTCAATGGCATGGAGAAGGTCGAGTAGAGGCTTGTCGTGCCGATGGACTGAGAGCGATGAAGGGCGGACGCGGGGTTTGGATTGAGGGACCATGGGCGCCGGTGGACTAGCTGTGGTGGCTAGTACTTGGCACTGGCAAGTACGAGAAGACATGGAGGTAGACTGAGTCGACCGATTCAAGACGGTGGACGAGCGGGTCGAGCGGAGGCTCATGGGACTCGGAGTCTGACCGGGCGAGGACAAGGTGGCTCGAGTCGAGCGTTTTGGTGGTTTGGGCCTCAAAACCATTCGAGGACGGTTTTTGAGTTTGGGCCTCAAAACTCGGGGTTCGGTAGTTGAGCCCAAAGCTACCGGTGGCGGGTTTCGCGGGTTTGGGCCTCAAAACCCGGGCGGAGCTTCTGAGGAAGCGGGGATGGCACGTGGCTAAATCCTGGAGGTTGCGTCGATGCGACGACAACTCCCGGCAGGAAGCGTGGCCGTCCATTCAAACGAGTGGCTGAGAGTTATCGACTTGGATTGCAATGTCTTAGGGCTAGGTAATTCAGTCTTGTATCTAGGGTGTCTTTAGGAAATAGCCAAAGCTCCATTAAATAGAGGATGATGGGGTATCCTCATCCTATCCCTTAAACCCTAATCATTTGCCCCAACTCTCTCTCTCTCTCTCTACCCTCTCTCTAGTTCATGAGATCCCTAGGTTGATTTCACCAACCTTTGTAAGAACATGGTTTTGTTGAGAGGAATCGGAGGCCGTAACCTCCGTAAGCCATGGTGGCTTCGATTTCTTGATCGTGTCCCCGTTTTGCTTGTGTTCTCCGCATTTTGCTTTTGCTCTCTCTTTTTCCCGAGATGAATTCTCTATGTAGGGAGTAGCTTTGCAAAATCCGTTTGAACCAAGTTGTTCGTAATTGTGAGGAGCATCTTTGCACCGAAGGATTTCTCCTCAAACCTCACGAGTGCGTAGATCGGGCGTTTTCTTTGTGGCATTCTTTGTTTTGTGTTTCCTCCACCCAAATCCTTGTTTCTCTTCAATCCAAACCGAATTGAGCGATGATTTCTTCGGGATAGCTCCTCCATAGCACTAGAATCATGCCTACCAAGTTGGGTTGCTAGTGGTGATCATTTGGTTAGGATTTGAGAAGATTTGGTGGAGAGAAAAACATTTTTATTTTTTTTGCGCTTCTGTCAGGGGCGTTAGACGCTCCGGCGTTTTGCGTCAGACGCTGGTACGTGCTGAGGTCAACGTCCATTGCTCGTCCTATCTGCGCTCGTCATCATCTGTCACTTGACCTCCAGATGCGTTTGCCTGTTTTGAGAGTTGCATAGCTCTCTATTCATTTGCGTCAGATGCTCGCCAGCGTCTGTCGGGTGTTCGCTAGACGCGTCCATCGCCTGGAGGACCTCTCTATTTGGCTCTGTGTTGGCGTCAGACGCTAAGCACAGCGTCCGTCACTTCTGACCTAGCATCCGTCGCTCAGCGTCTGTTGCACCTCGTCAGAGCGTCCGACGCCTAGCTTCCTAGCGTCTGACGCCTCTGCTATTTGCTGTGTTTTTCCGTTTGCTTCGCGATTTGCTTCTCTGGGTTCGTAGCTATCTCCGCTGTGTTCCTAGGACATCTCCTGGAACATCCACCCACTTGTGGGTCGTGGGCCTAGCTTTCCTCTTGGGTTGTGTTTGGGACAAGGGTCAAGTTCTTCCGAAAGGAATTTTTATTTTGCTCCCATTCACCCCCTCTTGTCGCCGTTTCCGGTCCTTCAATTGGTATCAGAGCCGGTTAAGGATCATTCCACCTTACACGGTTCTTGATCCGCGAAGGCGACATGCAGCGAGGTGCTAGAAAACCTTCGTTCTTTGATGGAACAAACTTCGCCTATTGGAAGGTGCGCATGTCCGCTTACCTCCAAGGGCTTGATACGAAGTATTGGGAGATTTGTAAGAGTGCTGATAACGTGGTTCTTGGTGCTCGGATTAATGAGCTGTAAATCATGCAACATGCATCAAACACAAGAGCCCATAGCATCCTCTTCTCAAGTTTGTCTCTTCCTGAGTTTGAGCGAGTTTCGAGTCTCACTATGGCACGGGAGATCTGGCAAACACTTGTGTGATATCATGAGGGTAACCCTCAGATCAAGTCCAGACTCTTCGACACGTACGGTAGAAAGTACGAGAACTTTGCTGAGTTGGCCGGCAAATCTGTTGACGGGATGTTCACTCGCTTCCAATCTATGGTCAACAAGATGCGTGCTAATCGAGCCAATTTGGCTTATGATTATCATGAGATGGCTATCAAGCTTTTGCATGCTCTTGATCGGAAGGTATGGGAGATGAAGGTGGCTGCAATTTAGGAGTCACCGGGCTATGATGCCCTGACCGTGGACGAGCTGTTCAGCAAGCTCAAGTCCTCAAGATTGACTACCAGACCCGGGCCAAGCTTGAAAACCCGTCGCAACCATCTATGGTGTTGGTTTCTGGCCCCAGCGGTACGTCTTCTTCCTCCTCTGACCCTTCACACTCTTTGTTCGCATTGTCTTTGATTTTTGCGACAGAGGATCAAGTGGAGGCTGTTGGAGATGATGAGCTGGCTTTGGTCATCACCAAGTTCTCACGGTTTCACAACAACCGTTTGAACCGTCGGCGTGGTGGCTCGGCCAAGGGATGCTACCGTTGCGGTGATGAGGATCACTTCATCGCAAACTGCCCCAAGAAAGCTGCGAGTGACTTCACCAAGCGCAAGGACAAGCGCGAGCACCACTTCGAGGACAAGCACAAGCCCAAGGGCGGTTACCACCGAAGGTCCTCCAAGAAGGTGATCGACAAGGTGAAGGCCAAGCACCGAGCCTTCCTCGCCTCCCTCAGCGACATCAATGTCTCCTCCAACGGAGGTGATTCCTCAAGCGATGATGAGTCGAAGGGAAAGGTTGAGGACAAGTTCAACAGCCTATGCTTCTACGCCGACGCCAAGCAAGGTGTCTTTTGCACCATGCCAATTGAAGAAGGCAAGGTCGGCAAGCGCAAGGATGGACCCAACTACGACTACGACTCCGACACACCCGAGGTATCACCCACCATCAAATCCCTCTCTCTCGAGCTTGAGTCTCTGAACGACACCTTGATGAGTCAGGATGCATTGCTCAAGCGTGCCGCATATGAGAGGAACGATTTTAAGACGATGTACCTTAGCACGCTTCATGAGCTAGAGTTTGCTAAGGCACAAGTGGTGGTTACTGAGGAGGTAGAGTGTGATGCTTGCGCCAACCACATGTCTAGTCTTGTGAGATATCTCTAGTGTTTTGGATAATTGATGAAACCTAAAGTACTAACCTAGCTCTAAGTGATTGAGTAGGTATAGTACACTCATTGAAGATGATGACAAGTGGTGGAGAAAGCAAAGGTGGTGGAGACCTAGAGCTCACACTTGGAGAAGAAGGAAAGTGAAAAGACCCTAAGCATTTGAAGGCAAAGGTATTTGTTAGGGCTTTTCTTTTGGTGGTCAAGACACCAAGTGGGTGTGATCACTTTTAGGTTAAACAACCCTACTATTAAGAGGGGAAATTCAAAAGTGATTGCGGTTTGTCAAGCGCCACTAGGTGTTATCTATATTGCATGTGCATTTAGGACCTACTGACATACACCATGCTAAATGACAAGTGAAACATGTCAAGAGTGCTCACTTAAGTTGGATACTTAGTACTTGGTACAATAGAGCAAAAGTGGAAAAAGAAGAAGTAAATTTGGTCAAGTTAGAGGGCGTCGGACGCTGTCCGACGCGTCGGACGATGGCGTCAGACACTGAGGTCTTTGACTCAGCGCATCCGTCGGGCACACTGAAGCTCTAGAGAAATTCCAGAGCGTGACGGACAGCGTACGTCGGATCGGCTTGGAGCGTCCGTCGGGCTACCACTAAGCTCCGCAAGCGAGCAGATTGAAGACACGCGCTGGACGCTGGAGGACCATGCGTCGGACGCCAGAGACGGAGCGTCCGTCGCCCCCGTGAAGAGTGTCTGTCGCCAACTTAAGTGGGCAACGACTAGTGGACTTTGAGGGGGTCTATAAATATGTGTTGGCCGGCTTGGGGAGCTCTCTCTCGCACATTGGAACATCTTGAGGCTCCTTTGAGCTAAGCAAACTCCCTCCCACTCATCTCCATGCTTGGTTAGTGAAAACCCAATAGAGATTGAGTGATCCAAGTGAATTTTGCATATAGCTTGCATCTAGTGGCACTTGGGAGGAGTTCTCGCTGTAGATTTCTTGTTGCTCTTGGTGTTTGCCATCACCTAGACGGTTTGGAGCAGCGGTGGTAGATCGAGAAGCTTGGTGACTGTGCTTCGTCGACTACAAGTTGATTGTGAGGGGTTCTTGTGCCTTCCCCCCTGGGAGATCGCAAAGGTAACTCTAGTTGATTGCTCGTGGCGTTTCAATAGCCTCATCTTGTGTTGGTTGTGCGGCACCTAGTGACGGGTTTGGCATGTGATGGCAATTAGCGCGTGAACCTCCAAGTGAGTGTCTTGCCACAACGGGGACTAGCTAGTTGGCAAACTAGTGAACCTCAGAAGAAAATCAAGTGTCAACCATTGTCTATTGTGATTGATTGATTTTATTGGTATTCACTTGATTGGTTCATCCCCTACATCTCCACGACGGTATAATCACCTTTTCTATCTTTGCATTACCTCATTCATTTTTGTCTTAGTATATTAGGTTGTGCCTAGAGGGCTACTACAATTGAGTAGGAATTGTGTGATCCTAGAGCTTATTAGGATAGAAATTGTGGTTAGGTGGCTTTGCATCCCCTAGTAGGCTAGTGCAAGTCTAGTTTCGCTTCTTAGTTATCTAACTTGTTGTTGAGTTTGTTTTTAGTTTTCGGATTAGGCTATTCACCCCCCCTCTAGCCATCACTTAGGACCTTTCAAGTGGTATCGGAGCTAGTACACCGTTGTTTTGAGTCTTAACAACCTACGGTGTGAAGATGGCTCATATAGACAACATGAAGAAATCACCCAAGTTTGATGGCTCAAACTATGGCTATTGGAAAGTGAAGATGACCGCTCATATCAAGTCAATTAGCCGGAAGGTTTGGCTTGTGGTGGACAATAAGTTTGAGGTAGTGAATGAGGCAGCTCCCACTCCTCAAGAGGAAGAAAAGTTGCAACACAATGATATTGCTCTAAGTGCTATTCATGAGGCACTTGATGAAACAGTGTTTGGGGAAATCAAGAATCTTGAGAGTGCTCATGAGGCTTGGAAGAAGCTAGAAGAATCATTTGAAGGCACTCAAGCCGTCAAGAGTGCAAAGGCATATATCCTCAAAGAAAAGTTTGCAAGCTTCAAGATGGAGGATGATGAGAATGTGCCGGAGATGTTCCATAGGCTACAAGTGCTAGTCAATGATCTCATGGCCCTTGGTGAGAAGGTTGAGGACAAGGACTTCTCTCACAAGTTCTTGAGAAGTCTCCCATCTCGGTTTGAGACTCTTGTGACCTTGATTGTGAGAGGTGGATTGGATACCGTGACTCCTAACCAAGTTTTGGGAGATGTGATGACACAGGAAAAAGATGTCAAGAAAGAAGAAAAGAAATATGAGAAGAAGAAGAGCATAGCTTTCAAAGCTACTTCATCTCACAAGAACAAGGGCAAAGCTAAACTTGAAGAATCAAGTGAAGATGAAGGCTCAAGTGCTAGTGATTTTGATGAAGAAGAAATGGCTCTATTTTTTAGAAAGTTTGGAAGATTCATGAAGAAGAAGGGATATCATGCTAGAAGGAAGAGACCATCTTCCAAGAACTTTGATGAGCCAAGGAAGTGCTTCAAGTGTGGAAGCTTTGATCATATCATTGCTCATTGTCCATACAATAGTGAAGGTCTTTGAGCAAATCAAGAATCAAGAGAATGCTCATGAGGCTTGGAAGAAGCTTGAAGAATCATTTGAAGGCACACAAGCCGTCAAGGGGGTCAAGGCATATATTCTCAAGGAGAAGTTTGCTAGCTTCAAGATGAAGGATGATGAAAATGTGCCGGAGATATTCCATAGGCTTCAAGTGTTAGTCAATGATCTCACGACTCTTGGTGAGAAGGTTGAGGACAAGGACTTATCTCACAAGTTCTTGAGGTGTCTTCCTTCCCGGTTTGACACACTTGTGACCTTGATTGTCAGGAGTGGGCTAGACACCATGACTCCAAATCAAGTCTTGGGGGATGTGATGACTCAAGATGCATATCGGGAGAACAAGGAAGAAGATATCAAGAAGGAAGACAAGAAGGATGAGAAGAAGAAGAAGAGTGTAGAATTCAAAGCTACATCATCACACAAGAGCAAGGGAAAGAGCAAGATTGAAGAATCTAGTGAAAGTGAAGACCAGAGTGCTAGTGATGTTGATGAAGAGGAAATGGCTCTCTTTGTGTAGAAATTTGGAAGATTCAAGAAGAAGAAGGGCTATGGTGCAAGAAGAAAGAGGACTTCATCCAAGAACTATGATGAACCAAGGAAGTGCTTCAAGTGTGGAATCTTTGATCATCTCATTGCTCATTGTCCTTACAATAGTGATAAGGATGATGATGATCACAAGAAGAAAGGCAAAAAGGAGAAGAAGCAACTATTTGACAAGAAGAAGAAGACGAAGGGCTACTCTCATATTGTCACATGGGATAGTGATTATTCTTCATGTGGTGATGATAGTGATCATGAAAAGAAGACCACTACCAAGAAAAAGGCCTTTGCAAGCATTGCAATGAGGGACAAGATCTCTCTATTTGACACTCCATCATCATGCTTCATGGCTAAGTCCACTAAGGTACTTTCTCATGATGAGAGTGAGAGTGAGAGCTATAGTGATAGTGAGGAGCCCTCAAAGGAGGAACTCATGGGCATGCTTGAACAAGCTAAGGATTACATTTACAAGCTAAGGAACTCCTCTAGCACTATCATTCCTACTTCATCTACTAGTGATGGTTTCACTTGTGATGCCTCACTAATGGTGGAAAATGAAACCCTCAAAGAAGGAAGTTACAAAGCTCAATCACTACTTAGCTAAGGCTTATGGAGGTGAGGACCACTTGCTTATGTGCTTGGGTAGCCAAAGAGCATCTCTCTACAAAGAGGGATTGGGCTATACCCCCAAGAAAGGAAAGGCCGTCTTTGCTCCTCACAAAACTCGTTTTGTGAAGAACACCGGTAGCTATTGCAAGAGTTGCAAGCAAGTTGGTCACAATGAGCATCAATGTGTGAACAAGAAGGCCAACCAAGATGTAACATCCCAAAAATTTACAGACATGAAAATCACAACTACAAATTTTTCTTTAAACATTCTAGTGCATGATGGATGTTATGCCTAACTTAATTTTCCCATACACTGATAACACCTAACCCTAGGCCTTAATGCACTTTTTGTAAATGCATATGCCTCTATGTCATTATAATATACCATGCATGATTTGGATCTTAGTTCTTTTACAATGTTTGCCAACTGACATGTGACAACTACTTAACCTAAAGTAACTAAAAAGCAACACTCATGCCAACTTATAAGTGTGTGCACTTATATATACACATAAGTGCATATATAAATACATACCTCCATACATGAACCTATATATATATATATGTGTGTGTGTGTGTGTGTGTGTGTGGTTGTTGCCGCGAGTGGCGGTGCGGACTAGGAAACCCTAGGGCTCGGGGCGAGTGACCACGCGGTGGAGGAGAAAGGGTGAAGGAGCATAGGAGAAGAGGAAGGACGTGAAGGCGATGTCGGAGCCGAGGATCCACCGGCGCACTTCGGAGAGCCTCACCTTCAACGTCGAGCGCGGAGCGGCACTGCACGGCAACCGGAGCTACACTGCACCAGCTCTACACTGCGTCATTAGCCTTCCTTCGTCAACCGCACGGTACACCTCTTCTAGCACCATGACCGATCTTGGCATGGAGACCTTGCCGGAGAGCTCGTAGGCGTTCCCAACCTGGGAAGCCATGGACGACTCGCCGGCTAAGCCCTCGGACACTCACGCACGCACATACATGTGGACGGACCCTCCCTTAGCCTACCACCGACTGCCCCCTAGAACGCGGATGCTAGACCCCCAGAACGCGGATGCCAGACCACCGACTGCCATGGTGAACGTCGTCGTCGCGATCTCGTGGCGAGGAGCGTTCCCAAGGACCGAGCCCTTCCCTGGCCAAACTGAGGATACCTACGGCTACACGGAGACTACCTCAGTACGTAGAACTAGTTGGTGGAGACAAAAACCCACCGAAACCCCCTGGCCACATTGACCGACGGCAAGCTCTTGCTTGACAAACTCGTCGCCATGAACAGGTGGCACCGGAGGCCGTCCCGGACCAGTTTGACGAGCCGTATGGTTTAGCTGTGACCGCCTTGGACTTCTAGACTTGTTGGATGAGACCGATGAGCCCCCTATGCCCCTAGAGCGTGGTAGCACACGCGCAAGTGCCCTGGCTGGGAGCCGTTGTAGCGACATCATGACGGAACGCGTTCCCAGCAATACATACCTCCAAAGGCCACACCGTTGAGCCATATGGCTTCACCATATCTGTCGGAGCCCCACTGTGTAGATGGTTGAGTCGGGACCACCATGAACTTCCATGACCACATGAGCCGGCGGCGTGCTCTTGCCCGGCAGAGCTCGTTGTCGTGGGAAGGAGGCCCGGGTGAGTCAGTGAGTCGCTTGTGCGGCTTGTCGCGCTCGTATGATCGCATCGAGAACCCAAGCAGGGACCAGGCCACGCGCTAGTACCGCCGCGCTATTGAACGTGAGCCCCAGTAAGCCGCCAGCTAGACTCACCGGCGCTGGTCGCCGTGGAGACCCTAGAAGACCTTGAGTATGGCTTTGACCGTGTCTTGAGACCTTCAAAAGTCCAGCCACACCCCCAATTTGGATAGAAGCGACGTCGATGTTGGAGATCGCGGACTCTCCGGTGATGCCATCCGCTCTGCCCCCGGGCAGAGGACCCAAGAGCCCCGTCAAGCCGTTCAAAGAAGTCCACTTGGTTCGCCATGGCAGTACGGATGTTGGAGACCCTTTAATTTGACCCATGGATCACCCTCGGGGACCCCCAATTTCTCGTCGGAGTACCGCCGCCGTCCGCCGGTCGAGCAGAGGAAGTTGGGGAAGAAAGGGAAGCTGAGCCATTGTACTATGGACCCCGTGCTGGTGTTAGCCGCACGTAAGCCAACCCCACCGTGTGAACCCTGTTCGTGGAACGAGCATTTGTGAACCGAAGACATCAGAGACTCCGTGCACCCGGTGCACGGCCCTTGTGCCTGTGGTCCACTGGACCGAGGTGCAAGGTGCACCATGGACCAAGCCCGTGGACCCGAGCCCTTACCAGCCTGCAGAAGGCCATGTGGCTCCACCGGAGCGTGACACATGTCAGGCCATGAACCGGCCCTGTGGCGGCCCAAAAAGCCCACAGATCATGACTCGGTCAACGTGACCTCATGCTAATGTCATCACGACATCATCCAACCAATCAGTACGTGACACGTGTCCCAGTGGATTTTTAATCCATTTTCCATTATCAGAAATTGCTTTGAACTTCAAAAATTCATAGTAAATTCATACGAAGTCCAAAATTGCAAACAACCTATCAAAATTCTCAGAAAAATGAGCTCTGGGGCAAGTCTTGCCGGGAGAGCTACCTCAGCAATCCCTTGATCGTACCTGTGGTGGGTAAATGGATCGGAAAGGAGGTTCTGAGGTTGAACCTTAGAATAGTGGAATGTTGTGATGGCATGGGGAATGATGAAGATGTCTTGCTTGGCCAATTAGGGACTTCCTGGTACTCAGAATCATAGAGACATTACATGCCACTTGCTTTGAAATGGGTAGAAGACGGCTGGACTACTTGGTAGGGCGGTGCCACTACTACTTGGAAGTAAGCGGATTAGTGTAGAGAGGAATGGGAGTGCGTCCCACACCCTCTCGAGACAGCTGGTAACCCCCGAGGCACGGTTACCAGGCCTCACAGTCTCAACGCCCCCGTGCGGTACGTGGAGTTGGCTCAGGGCTGAGTGGTAGGGTGGCATCGACCTAGGCTAGCAAGCAGCCAGAGTCTCGCCTGGATAACGACGGTTATCGATGAAGGTAAGAACCCGTGGTATGTAAAATACGCTGGAGAGTGTTTACGGTTTGATCGATCGATACATAGCCGATTTGTCGGCTATGGACCAGTTTCTGTGACCTCTTTCATCCGCTAGTGAGATGAGTCCTTTTCTCCCCATGGGATATATATATGATTCCGACAGTGTGCTCTGATGAAGCAGTGTGCCGCTGAGACGGGCTCGAGAGGGAGTTGGGCCCGTTGAATGAGTGTGAGGTGTGGTGAGATGTGTGTGACGGAATGGAATGGATAGATGGAATATGAACTTGGACAACTAAACAATGACTTATTCTACTGAAGTAATTAATGAATTTTGCATAGGAAGCCAACAGCCAAAGATAGGTCTTTTGATATACCCTGTTGCATCCAATTCCACAAATATGCCATTGGTGGGAATGTGGCACCAGTACGATCTATACTGATAGACATTAAACAGGTGTTGAACAGGACGTTAACTACGTTGAGTACATTAAACAGGCTTGGAGAGGATCCCGGCGCTTCGCCCGCGTTGCTACTTTGATTGATTCCAGTGTGTTTCCGCTAGTTTGGCGATGTAAACCCCTCTATTGCACTCTTGTACTTGAAGTGTGGTAATGATATGAACTGAAAATTGGGTAATTCAATAGATTGCTCACGCAATCTGTTTTATTACACTGCGAATCTGTGGATTTCCTTTCATGGAAATCGATGTCATTTCACAAGATGTATCCTCCATTAGAGTTGATTCATTCTATGCCCTTTCCAAGGGTACTCATGGAGCTTATGCCAAGTTCGTTGGTTCACCATGTGATTGATGAAGCAAGCGGAGATGCGTAAGCACTCATTATCTTGGGACGCTCATTCGTAAGAACAGATAATGCAATCCTCTACACGGATAACGCTAAGATCTGTTTCACTATCAAGGATGATCAGGAGAGATTCACTTTCATGAAGCATACACTCAAGGCTCTTACTCATCCTAAGAGGCCATACATCTACGAAAATACAATTGTTGCTACAAGAAAGAAGAACATCAACAATAGGAGTAAGAGTAAAGCTCAAACAACCAAGAGAAGACCCAGATAATTAGCACTATTGATTTAGGGTATGATCAACTCCTTCTATCACCATCACCTCGCTAAGCTAGATGATCCAGGAGTACCTACCATTGATTACAAGATCAAGGAAAGTACATTCTACAAGATATTCTGCGATATTGGATCAAGCATCAACATAATGTCTGAGAGGGAATAAAAAAATGATGTCATGGTCAACATGATAGATCACTATGTTCTCACCAACTTCATGGTTCAAGATATGGGAGATGAAGATGGAGTCCACCTCATTCGAGGAAGATCTTTCCTCAAACGCCACTAGTACAATTATCTCCATGAAATCATGAGAGATCCATTTCCAATTTCCCGAAGAGAAGAAACAAGCCACCAAGGATGGATGGACAAACTATCTGGGAGAATTAACAAGATATGAAGATCAATTCAATAATAAAGATAAGAGTTCTCCTGAGAAAGAAGTCATACCACCAACAGAGGATGTATCACTTGCTACAGAGGAAAGAGAAAGCAGAACATCAGACTAAGGAAGTGTGGAAAGAGGAAAGAGACTCCATCGGAAACACCAACACAAGAAGAGTAAACATTCAAGTATTCATCAAGAGTGAACCATGCTCCTTAAGACATTTGAACCAGAAGAGAGGTCTGGTTCGATGGACCTAAATCTCCGAACTTCAGCCAGAAGGTAAACTCGGTAAGTTATCTACATATTTATTTTCCTCTGCATTGCATTAGTTGCACTCTAGCATATTTACTTTCCATAAATATTTTTTTAGTTATATTTATATATATATCATTCTTAGTATAATCCATTGCATAATCATCTTAATCATAACATATCTATATTATTGCACTGCATTGCATCATAAAAAGAAAAACCTTTAAGCCCCATGTGAATAAGTCTTCCAACTATTTACTGTGGAGGCATAAAAAGTTATTGCATTAGTCATTTGCATATAAAATTTAAAATCTAAAAAAAATATATATTTGAATATTCGAATTCTGCAAAGCTCTAGGCAATCAAGGCATAAATGGTTTACCGCTAATGCTTAATCTGTTCCACGAGCTTTGTTGTCTATTTGAGTTTAGCAGGATTTGGAAAGACTAGACAAAATTAGATAACTTCATCTACTTTGAGAAGTACAACTACATCAACTATCATCTTTGAAGTCTCAGAGAAGTGAAGTAAGTCTAGAATGTCTAAATGAATGACTATGTCAACATCTAGCTTGGGGGAGAGCACCCCCATGTATCCAGGTAAGTACCCTTACCCACTTAGGTTTACTTTTACTTAGATATTAGTTACATAAATTAATTCAAATAAAAAAAATGTGAGCACATGAAGGTTCACATTTAAATAATTATGAATCATAAAAGTTACAACTTAGATACATTTCATTGTCTACTTTATCCTTAATAGAGTTTCCTATTTAGCAATAATAATAAGTGTGTTTAGAAGTTGTTAATAATAAAATGAAGAACTTTGAAGAATATCTTATACATGCTCAAATGCTCAAAAGAGGTCCAAGAGGTGGCCTCAAATTGATTTATCGTGGCCATACAACTGAAGTTCCTCTTCCAAATGAGAAACGTTGGTTGTATAGGACCCGCCAACTAACCCTTGATTTAGATCAAGGACATGAGCAAAGAAGTGTTGCAGGTTTCAGCAGGAGAGCACATGAGGAACTACGGTTTGCTCATTTGAGCAAGGTGGTCCTTCCCGAGGAGTTGTTGGTGAGGAGGAAGATGACGTAACTTCCGATTCCATGGACACTTCCAGTGGCATGCCTCCTTGACCACCAGGTCCTCAAAGACCACGAGCATCCTTCTTCTCCACACAAGATAGGGAGCATCGTGAGCAGAGGTATAGTCCAGCAAAACACCGAACAACTCCAAGAACTTCAAGAAGAAGAAATCCAGCGATGGAGAATGTGGTGGCAACAACATCCATATCAGCCACCACATTATTGAGCAAAGGATAAGCTTGGGGGAGGTTCCCTCCCCCACTAAGGTAAGTGTTTAATTCCAACATTTACATTCATGCAATTTCTTGCTTATCTTTGCTTGCAATTAAAAAAAATCTCTAAATATGATAAAAAGAACAAAAAAACTTATCTCTGCTCCCATATGTTTCATGAATGTTTATCTCTCTATGGAAATGATGAATAGTTGCTCTGCTGTAATTCCTTTCAAGTACCTAGTTTTCAACCTTGAATTCTCCCGAGTTTTAGATACAATTGTTTTGACATCAGATTTGCTCTGAACCTGAAACTTGTGGGTTGCGAATGCTTGAGCTAAGTCTAGGTAGTTGATAGGTATGATATGAGAAAGTCTAAGCTACTGTTTATCTTGTTCCTAGCAATACTAGAGTTCTAGAGATTTTATCTTTTGAAAATTAAAAATATTACATGATAAGTTTCTGTATGACGAGAGCTTGAATTCCTACCACAGCCATATATACATGCCTGGTAGATTAGGAAAACATTCACTATCATATTTACTGTTTGTATATGCATTGAGTTCTGTTAAGCTTTGTTGACCCTTAGAGACTTGTCATGCTTTTAAAATCAAGATCACGTACACTCCACTCATATATGCTACTTCTATCCCAGAAGTACGCATCCACATATATGTCATTCAAATCCACCAGAAAAATGCTCTACTCCTACCTTGGGAGTAAGTAACCAAAAATATCTCAGTTCTCCACCTATCCATATATTTCATTACCACAAATGTAACTGCTTCAAAGATTTCCTTGTTATTATCTCTCAAAAGTGTTATTATAGAAAGAGACTTGGGGTTGTCAAAAAAAAGAGAGAGTAAAACATGGATAAGTGTCCTACCAAAACAATGGGTACTTAGATGCCCGCCTCTCTAAATAAAAAAAAGCAAGCAAGCCCAAGTTCTCTCAAAAATTCCAAGTTCGAAAAGAAATATGTATGTATATATGTATCCAAGGAGCAGCGTAGAATTAGGTTTCCATCATACACCCTCATATATCGACCATACACCATTATATATCCACGACATATCCACCCTCGTACATCCACCATATATCTCATACACATGCACATCTTGATTTGATTGTATGCCCTGTTTCTCAGGATCCATTGTTTGACTTTACACTATATGTTTTGCAAGTATGTATGCGATGTTTCTCCCCAACTATGAACTCCATATATTGCCTATTTGTTATAGTGTGTGAGAGAGAAGGCACTTTGTTACTTTGCATGTTCCAAAAATAATACATATTCTGAGAGAAGGCATAACACCATTATTGCCTTGGTGAGGATCCACAAATACCACATATAGAGAGACTTGAGAGGGTCATACAAAAGAGACTTTGAGTTTTATTTTGAAAACTTTGTAAAACTTTAGGATAAAGGTAAAGTAAAGAGCTTGAGACATAGTGCTTATCTTGATCATTCTACTGTTAAATTGCTCAAGACCCAAGTGATGACTATAAGCCCCATGGTCAAAGGTAATATGGGTAAGTTTGAAAGTAAGAATGGTTTACTCTAATCTAGAGGATAATTCTTGTTTGAACGCATGTGTACCTTGAATGTGTGAAAGCATTGTAGCAACTCCTGATCCATCATTGAGTTCTTCTTTGCTCAGGGACGAGCAAAAGGTAAGCTTGGGGGAGTTGTTGACGGTCCTTAAGTACCAATTTTAACCGTTAACTAAACAAGGAAAAGGATCTAAATGAAACCAATAACTAGAATTAGGGTTTATACTAACAAAATTCCACAAGTTTTGGTGAATGTCTGTTTCTGCAAGGGGTTGTCAGGAAATACTAAGGAAAGGCATACATGTCATGTTTACATAGAGATAATTATCAACCGCACAATTTTCTATACTCTAGAAGGTTCCAGGAGACATCAGAACGAACGGGAGGCGAAACGGGCCCGGAGCCAGGGCGCCCGCCCTACCTCTGCAACCAATCAGCAACAACTTCACGAATCATGCTCCACCGCCTTTGAGCATCAATCTTGTTAACACAAAAAGCGTCAGATCTGTGAACACCTCGGGCTATTACCCAAAGCTCAATGTCGAGGGCGTGCCAGTCGATTTGACCAATCAATCGACAAGGATGATAACTAGAACAAACTGAACGAGACGACAGCGATGCGCCCGGACGTCAAGGCTCAGATTGATCAGGGGTAACTACAGCAGAGCTAGACGAGGCAAACAGCGATACGCCCGGATTGCCAAAGCCTAGAGGTACTCCCACGCGGAACTAGCAAGGATTTGACGGAGATCAAGGTGATGCAGCCCGTCGAAAGCTTGAAGAACTCGTTGATAGCTATAACTAATGCATAAAAGGGTAAATTGTGATAAAAGGTAGAATAAGATAAAATTGGTTTGTTTTTGATTGGATTGTATGTTTTTTTTCCATAGCCCTCGGGCACATATTTATACTCCCGCATGGAGAGTTGTACAAAGGCACGACACATACTCTTCCTAAAACAAACTCCTACTTTTAAGGAAACTGACTCGCGCAGGAGTCGGATAATAATATTTATTTCCTAAACAAACACACCTATTTTACTGGAAAATAAATGACTCATGCAAGAGTCGGACTCAAACTACTATAATAATACTGGCACAGAACACTAGTTTCCTTATTCTTTTCGATGGAAGCCTTCCATCGGCAGATCCATGCAACTTTCTCCTCTAGCCACCTGTAGTCTTCTGCTACCACCAAGTGCTAAGTCACGCCCATCGGCATCGGCAATATTTCCCCGATCGGTAATCGGCAGCATCTCTATCGGCAATCGGCAATGAGCCTTTATCGGCAATCGGCAAGGCCTCTTCATCGGCAATCGGCAATAGCAGCTCATCGGCAATCAGCAAGGATTCTTTATCGGCAATCGGCAATAGCAGCTCATCGGCAATCGGCAAGACCACTAATTAACCTTTGTCGGCAAAGATCACCCAGCCTCCACCAGCAACACACTTGGCCTTTTGCAACATTCTTCCATCAGCAATATTGGCTCATACTTTACCGATGCCGATGGAGAACGGTCATTGACCAGTCAAGCTTCAACCCATTTGACACGTGTCGAAAAACGGTGTCAACACATGCCCCCCAGTTTCGGAGCGTATAACTTTACGTGCCGAAATTCTCTCCACTGTAGTCGTTGCTGTAGCCGTTGCTGTAGCCGTTACCCCGAGATAGGCGTACGGTTTCCTCGATCCCCGCGTGTGGAACTGCAATTTAATAATAAAATCCCTCGATTGTAGCATGAATAGTTACAGACCACCTCGATCACCGCGCGTATCTACCGCGGGCCTCTCTACATTCCTGCACAGTGTAGAATAGAACCCCAAAATACTCCTGAACAGGATTATAAAAGTTACCGGGATCCACACTGCCTTTTACCCGAGCCCATTTTCACTTTCACCTTCCTGCCTTCGTCTTCAACCTCCGGCTGCTCTCAAAAACACAAGCTCCAGCAACAGTACCCCTTCGCAATCCAAGGACGAACCATCTCTCTGACTCCAAATGGCGATCCAGGTCGACATCCCGAAGGTAAGGCTCATCCTCCACCTAATTTAACCTTTCTGCATAGTTCTTTTCCCTGCAAAAGGCTGGTTTTATCCCCACTCTTTTTTCTGATTCGTCCCTTCTTCTTCGAACCCTAGGAACTGTACAACAAAGTGATCATCCCCCTCGCTGGTTCCAGTCTTAGTTGCCTAGGTCCAATGGGCAATCCAGACCCCACCTCCATCATCAACGCAGAAATCAACCGGATACCGCTTAGATCTGAGAGCTTCGATCTAGGACTGTGGAAGGATACATTCCGTTCATGGCCTAAGCACACCAAAGGATGGAAAAACTGGTTCTTGAGGTTAGCCAGGTCACAGCAAGTATACTGGCAGGAGCGTGACTTAGATCAATGCATTAGGCTCTCAATTGCCGATGCAGAGAGGAATGAGAACTTGATGATAGCAGCTTCATATTTCTGGTCTGACAGCATGAACGCTTTCCTCTTCAGGCATGGACCGGCTACTCCCACCCTTGCCGATGTCTACATGCTAACTGGCTTGGATATCACCTCTGCCGATACACTTAGCCTCTTCAACAGAAAAGCTGAGTACAAAGTGAACACCCGTAGTATCGGCGGCTGGACAGGTTACATTCAGGAACACCAGAAAACCGGATCGGTAACCCAACGGGAGCATGACATCTTCTTAAACATGTGGTTGGAAAAGTTTGTTTTCTGTGGCAAAACCATCGGCCCGACCACCATGCACCTCCCCGCGGCTGAACTGCTTGCCAATGGCACAAGGCTCCCTTTAGGCAGGTACCTCCTCGAATCAGTTTACCAATTGCTGCATCAAGTATCCAATAAGCTGCTGCTAGGAGAGCCCATCGGCAATCTCGGAGGCCCCTGGTGGTTTGTCAACCTTTGGCTGAACGCACATATGCACAAGGCTCTCGGGTTTGACCTATTCGCCCAACAATTCCTGAGGGACATATCAGAAGACTACCGATACGATGATGACGAATCGGCAACTCGAGCTCCGCTCAACTTTGGAGAGGCCGTCATAATGTTGCCAGGTACCGATGCCGATGGGGAGCACTTCGGCTATTATTTCCAGAAGTTCTACAACGGACTTCCCTCCTCGGAACGGGCCTGGTGGCCATATCTCGACGAACACAACCAGTTTCCATTGCTGTTCAACCTGTCTAACATGAGCTTGCCTGAGAACCAAGCAATTATGAGGGCCAGCATCACTCCCCGAGCTCTCCCGGTAAACATCTTTGGATCTGGGAAGAACGCCCCACCGTCGTACGAGTTCTACTATCCATCGGTAGCAGCGAGACAACTGGCATTTGGCCAACTGCCGATCAAGTTGGGCTACTCCAGGGTAGTAAGACCCAGGCAGGCAATCTCCAGCAATCTGGATTGGAATAAAGTCATCAGCCTCCCTGCCGATGCCGATCTGTCGGACCTTGACTTGTCCTCCTGGTCGCCAACCTCCTTCATCACCAACGAATTCAAGTCTTGGTGGCAAGAATGGAAGTGCCAATTACTCGCCAAGTCTTCACATTATTATCGGTACCTGATCGACGCCGATTACGTCATCCCCGATGGCGCAGTAAGTCTGCTATCCGATGCACCTTCATTACTTTATCTGTCATCGGTATCAACACCTAACTCCTTTGCACCTTTGTACCTAGCAGGCCGATGATCCAGTTCCCACAATGAGCAACAGCGGTAGACCCTTTAATCTTCGGATGATGGGTCCTATATCGATCATCGGCAACAAAGCTCCGACGTTGGCTGTCTTCATGCCTCAACAGGTACCTTCGCCGATGCCTACAACAGCTCAAGCTACATCGGCTGCCGCTATTGCCTTGACGCAAACTTATGCAGTAAACTCATCTTGTACCGATTACATGTTGTTTCATCGGCAACATTTATCTTGCATAACTCGCTTTGTATTTTCAGGCACTATGGTCATCGGCATCTGCTTCCAGCAGGCAAACGCCTTCCAGCCCGGTTGCAGATGGCCCCCGGTCTTCATCCAAACGGATCGGCTCCCCTGCTGTTGCGCCGACAAAGAAAAGGCGCTTGAGGCTGGCTTCTCCTCCCCCAACGGCTCCAACTGCACCATCAGCTGCCGATGCATCGCCAGCAAGACTGCCCTTGGCCCCAGTCGCACCACCTGCCGGCGGATCATCGACAGAACCTCCATTGGCTTCTGTGCCTGATCAACCGATGGATGACGCCCCCGACCATGAGATAGCAGCTGCTGCGACGACCGAAGCGACATCGGCATCGGTACCAGCCACGCTGAATGAAGAAACAACTCCTTCCGCAGCAGCAGCGACATCGGCATCGGCACCGTCGACTCACGTCCCCGACGAAGGTACAACTCAACCTTCCGCAGTAGCAGCGACGTCGGCATCGGCACTGTCGACCCAAGTCCCCGATGTCAGAACGGAACCGCCACAAGAAACTGCCACTACATCGGAGGCGACATCGGCCACAACTATACCAGCACCAACGGCGTCGGCTGCCTCTCCAACAAGGGCTCAGTCATCGGCATCTGCCGCCGATGCTCAAGATGAAGCCGGACCGTCCAGTATGCCAAGTCCCAGGCAAGAGATCCGCTTCAGGACGGTAAGTAGATTACCTTAAAGCTCATAGTATAGTTTTACAATCGGCATATTTTGACCTTTGTTTTCAGGCCCAAGATTCTCCGGACAGCCTCTTCTCCTACAGCCTGAACCCTCAGGACGAAGACGAATGTCAAAGCCGCATCCAAGCAGACAGTCTGTTCTCCTTTGCCGTCGACGTCCCCGATGACGATGAAGAGGAAAGCTCCACCCCGGCTGTATCGGCAGAAGTCAAGTCCAAACTTGAAGAACTGCTCTCCCTGCTGCTGCAAGACACCTCTCAACTCGTCCAGGACTCATCGGCGGCAAGGATCATATTCAAAGATATCCAAAGCCATCTTTCCGCCGATGCAGCAGAAACCCTCCTTCAGACAGCTTCTATTGACATTAAACAAATCCAATATCAGAGGCTTACTCATCGTATTGCCGATAGAGCGACCCAAGCCAAGAGCGAGGAAGAGAAGCTCAAATTCAAACGTCTTGCCGATGAGAAGCACAGAAGCATTGGTCAAGCCAAAGTTTCCATCGGCAACCTTGACCAGGAAATCTCTCGACTATCGGCAAGGAAGGAGGAGTTGCTGGCGGAGTTGCAAAAGGTTGAAGGGGATCTGACGACTGCCAATCAACAAAAGACCCAACTGTCCAACTCCGTTGGAGCTTTGCAGCAAGAAAGGGACCAGCACGCTCGGCAAGCCATCTCGTGGAAGAAGAAAATCAAGCCGGTTGAGGGCTCTGCCGATGCCGACGCCAAGGAGATAGACGAAATAGATCAAATTCGCCTGCGTGCGATAACAGTTATCCACTCCTTATAGTAATGTCTGTTGTATCGGCAAAGATGTAAGCTGATACTTGACCTCGTCTTGTAATATAATGCTAGTATGTTTTTACCGATGTATTACAATTCCTTTTCATCGGCATCCAAACGAGCACGTCATGTGCCAACTCCTTCGAGAGTTTCTGGAATGTATGCTTTGCTGGAGGCAGACTATCTTATCCGATAGGAACTCGATTAGGAAACACCCCAGGCCTAGAATTCAATCCTGATCGGTAAAATCAATCTCCATGCTAGAGTACCATCGGCAAACTTGTTCACCCAGTCATCGGCAATCATCACCGATAGCATAACTCATCGAATCGGCTAAAATCTTGAGTAATCCAACTCATTAACTGACCCTGGTATTAGCCTGATTGTAACAACAATCGGCGACGAGGCTTCATATTTCCATCAGATCAGAATTAGGACAATGCCGATAGGCCCACCATAAAGTATGTAACTCCCAGGACGCACGCAACATACACTTAGTTATCATGCGCAAGCGCAGCAAAACCATTCTTACAACTATCTCCCGGCAATTAACGAATCTATCGGCAGTGCGGCGTTCATACACAAACCATCGATAGTTACCTCAAGTATAATAATTGGCATCGCCGGTTTGCCGAATACAGCCCCCAAACTAACAGGTCCAAGATTGACCTCAATTAGACAATCGGCGAATCATCGGCGTCTGCCGATGGGCTCCTATCCTTGCGCTTTGGCCGCCACCGCCTCTCTCCCGAGGGTTCTGCAGTGTCATACAGATCGTCGCGGCACTGGCGCTGAATCCTCCTCTTCTGGGTCTTGGTCAGTCCCTTTGGGCACCACGGAGGAAGCTTAGTCTTCTAGACAGGTTGGTGCTGCTTCCCACCGCTTGCATCTGCACTTCCTCCGATGTTGGGATCTCTGGAAGATACCTCTTCGTCGGGCACTTTAGCATTGGCCATCTCCTCCAGCTCCCCCTGGTCAACACTCCTGCCAAGCCGATCATGGGCACTGAGCTTGCCCCCCAGTCGGTCATGGGCCGATCTGTCTTCTCTGAGCGACCTGGCGTATCTGGGTGCCTGATCATCAAAACAAGGTCTCTTACCTGACCGATCGGCAGCGTAGTACCCGATTGCATTCTGGACAGTTATCGGCGGTGGGCAGCTTGATGCCTTCCTCCCAGCAATGAACGAAGAAGGGACACCTCCAGTGGTCCTTGTGCCGAAGCCATTCCCGATGCTCTTCTTCTTCTTGCCGATATCGTTCCTCACGTGATTGCCGATGATATCGCCTTGGCTGTTTGTGCGTGATCACAACTCCAGGAGCCCTGTCGGCACTGTCACCTTCATCGGCGACCTTCTTACCCCTTCTGTCATCGGCGAATCTCCCCGCATTGTGCTCAGGCACTTGGTAATCAGGGTCTACCGATGAGTTCCTTCTGGCAGCTTCCGATGTCAGCACCATGGTTTTTTCGCAGATCTCCACCATATTGTTGGGGAACGGGTGCTGATCTACCTTCATCGGTTTCTGGACTTTAGAGTTTTCAAACTTGATACGCCCAGACTCGATCTCTGACTGCAACTGCTGCCTAAATACTTTGCAGTCATTGGTACTATGAGAAGTTGCATTGTGCCACTTACAGTACCTGGTCTTCTGGAGTTCCTCGGCCGATGGAATTGCCTGATTAGGGGCCAGCTTAATTCGCCCTTCCCGAAGCAATAAGTCAAATATCCCATCGGCCTTCGTGACATCGAAGGTGAACTTCCCAATCCTTTTCTGGTCGAACGCACAAGGCGTCGGCTCCTCATCATTTACCCATTCAACGGTGCCGACATTCATCTCATCATTTGAATCAGAGCTCTCCTGTCCAACGAAGAGCACCTTGGTGCTCCGAGCCCTCTTAGGCTCAAATGACTCGACATTCTGATCGGCCTCTGTGACATCAAAGGTGAATCTTTCCAATTCAGCATTGCCGATACTTGGCTCTCTGTCGGAGTCTGGGACTTCCATTTCTTCGGTTGGAACCACCCTCGTGATTTGATTTTGCCGATCAATCGACTGAGCGGGTTGATGTTCCCCTTCGTGTCTCCATGGTGAACAAGCTGAGGCAACTGACATGTCCACAACACCAATCTGGTGGACATTATGCATCGGCTGTTTGACCGATGGGCAACTTTGAACGTCCACTAGCTGATTAGGTTGACGTATTTCCTCCGATCTTGACGTCAAAGTATTCGAAGTGTTTGGAATAGGCACAGTGCCAGTTATTTGAACACCATGCATCGGCGGGGCTGCCGATGGGCCATCTTGCACAATCATTGGTTTGCGTTGTGGCGTTACATCCATCGGCCGCTGTACCGATGTCTCATTTTGCACTTGCGAGTATTGTGGTGTAATACTTGTCGGTTGATGTACCGATACTTCATTATGCAAACTCGCCGGATGGTACTGTAGAGCTCTTACCACTTGGCGCTCAGGCTGCACATATTGCTGCTGAATCGGCAATTGACTGATCCAACCTACATTAGGTGTCATCGGCACATGACTTACCGATGGCTGGCAACTAGTTGACTCCCGTAGCTCTTGCACACTCAGATGATAGCCTCGACTTGCGGATACCATGGGCTGGGTAGCTATCGCCGATACAGACTGATTGACACTCGGCATGTTTTGTTGCACCGACCAAAGACTCGCCGATGGTTGACAGCCAACTGATTCCTGCAACCCTTGTACTCTTGGATGATAGCTTTGATTTGTAGGTACCAAGGGTTGAGTAGCTACGGCCGATGCGGGCTGACTGACACTTGACATATCTCGTTGCATCGGCCAAGCATTTGCCGATAGCTGATAACCGGCTGACGCTTGTTCTAGTTGTACCCTTGGATGATTGCTTGTACCTACAGGTACCACAACTTGGGCAGTGATTGCCGATATAGGTTGATTGGCAATCGACACACCTTGTTGCATCGGCCAAGCAGTTACCGGTGACTGATAGCCAGCTGAGGCTTGTTGAACAGCTACGGCCGATGCTGGCTGACTGACGCTCGACATGGTTGATTGCATCGGCCAAGAATTTGCAGATGTAGGCTGATCAACTATCAGCGCGTTTTGTTGCATCGGCCAAGCATTCGCCGATAACCGATAACCGGCGGGTGTTCGTTCTTGTTGTACCCTTGATTGATCACTTGGACTCACGGGTACCGCAGCTTGAGTAGCTATTGCCGATGCAGGTTGACTGACAGTCGGTGTACCTTGTTGCATCGGCAAAAAGGTCGCCAACGACTGATAGCCGGCTGATGCCTGCTGTTCTTGTGGCGCTGGACAGTTAATGACATAGCTACTCTGATTAGCAGATGTCCCAGTTTGAAGAACCATTGCCGCCATGGGTTGACTTGTAACCGCTGGGCTTTGTTGTATCGGCAAGTGACCTGCCGATAGTTGGGCACACGGCACTCTGGGTATTGCCGTTTGTAGATTCCCTGTTGGCGACTGTATCGTTGGAGAGGACGTAGCATAATGCATTACTGGAACCATCGGCTGTACAGATGTTGCCGATGCCATGGGAGCCCTCCACCCTGCATGGTCACCTTGGACCGATCTGGAATCAGTAGATGGATTCAGAGACATACCATATCCCCACCAGCTGGCAGAAGTTGACTGACTCTGGATGACAGGCCCGGGCATTGCTCAAGCCACCAGATTCGTATTCACCTGAGTAAAGCTTGCAGGGCTCAATCTTGGTGGTATGATCTCATCGACGGATTGGTTCATAATCGGTGAAGACACCCTTGGAACCGCCGATGGAGTCGCAACAGATGCCGATCCGAGTCGACGATGCTCTGGACCAACATAATATGGTGCATGCCCCTTGAAAGTTTGCTCTACAGCATTGCATATAGCGTCGAACAACACATTGGATTGGCCAATGAATGCATTATTGAATGCAGAATTAACCATCTCTTGTATTTTACCAGGATCGGCGTTGAAAGTGGTCTGCCGCGGCGACGGCGGATCTTGCTTCTGTATTGCTTCGCCGATACCGTTTAGGCTGAAGGATCTAAGATACGAGCGCTTGTATTCCTCCATTGCCTGCTCCAGAGCCTGTTTCTGATGACCTGTCAGATCTGCTGTGGAGACTTCAATGACACTCCTGGGATTAGTCATGATAAATATATTTATATAATCGGGTCCCACTGGGCGTGCCAAAAGAGGTGTTGACACAAAAAGCGTCAGATCTGTGAACACCTCGGACTATTACCCAAAGCTCAATGTCGAGGGCGTGCCAGTCGATTTGACCAATCAATCGACAAGGATGATAACTAGAACAAACTGAACGAGACGACAGCGATGCGCCCGGACGTCAAGGCTCAGATTGATCAGGGGTAACTAGAGCAGAGCTAGACGAGGCAAACAGCGATGCGCCCGGATTGCCAAAGCCTAGAGGTACTCCCACGCGGAACTAGCAAGGATTTGACGGAGATCAAGGTGATGCAGCCCGTTGAAAGCTTGAAGAACTCGTTGATAGCTATAACTAATGCATAAAAGGGTAAATTGTGATAAAAGGTAGAATAAGATAAAATTGGTTTGTTTTTGATTGGATTGTATGTTTTTTTTCCATAGCCCTCGGGCACATATTTATACTCCCGCATGGAGAGTTGTACAAAGGCACGACACATACCCTTCCTAAAACAAACTCCTACTTTTAAGGAAACTGACTCGCGCAGGAGCCGGATAATAATATTTATTTCCTAAACAAACACACCTATTTTACTGGAAAATAAATGACTCATGCAAGAGTCGGACTCAAACTACTATAATAATACTGGCACAGAACACCAGTTTCCTTATTCTTTTCGATGGAAGCCTTCCATCGGCAGATCCATGCAACTTTCTCCTCTGGCCACCTGTAGTCTTCTGCTGCCACCAAGTGCTAAGTCACGCCCATCGGCATCGGAAATATTTCCCCGATCGGTAATCGGCAGCATCTCTATCGGCAATCGGCAATGAGCCTTTATCGGCAATCGGCAAGGCCCCTTCATCGGCAATCGGCAATAGCAGCTCATCGGCATTCAGCAAGGATTCTTCATCGGCAATCGGCAATAGCAGCTCATCGGCAATCGGCAAGACCACTAATTAACCTTTGTCGGCAAAGATCACCCAGCCTCCACCAGCAACACACTTGGCCTTTTGCAGCATTCTTCCATCAGCAATATTGGCTCATACTTTACCGATGCCGATGGAGAACGGTCATTGACCAGTCAAGCTTCAACCCATTTGACACGTGTCGAAAAACAGTGTCAACACATGCCCCCCAGTTTCGGAGTGTATAACTTTACGTGCCGAAATTCTCTCCACTGTAGTCGTTGATGTAGCCGTTGCTGTAGCCGTTGCTGTAGCCGTTACCCACGAGATAGGCGTATGGTTTCCTCGATCCCCGCGTGTGGAACTGCAATTTAATAATAAAATCCCTCGATTGTAGCACGAACAGTTACAGACCACCTCGATCACCGCGCGTATCTACCGCGGGCCTCTCTACATTCTTGCACAGTGTAGAACAGAACCCCAAAATACTCCTGAACAGGATTCTAAAAGTTACCGGGATCCACACTGCCTTTTACCCGAGCCCATTTTCACTTTCACCTTCCTGCCTTCGTCTTCAACCTCCGGCTGCTCTCAAAAACACAAGCTCGAGCAACAGTACCCCTTCGCAATCCAAGGCCGAACCATCTCTCTGACTCCAAATGGCGATCCAGGTCGACATCCCGAAGGTAAGGCTCATCCTCCACCTAATTTAACCTTTCTGCATAGTTCTTTTCCCTGCAAAAGCCTGGTTTTATCCCCACTCTTTTTTCTGATTCGTCCCTTCTTCTTCGAACCCTAGGAACTGTACAACAAAGTGATCATCCCCCTCGCTGGTTCCAGTCTTAGTTGCCTAGGTCCAATGGGCAATCCAGACCCCACCTCCATCATCAACGCAGAAATCAACCGGATACCGCTTAGATCTGAGAGCTTCGATCTAGGACTGTGGAAGGATACATTCCGTTCATGGCCTAAGCACACCAAAGGATGGAAAAACTGGTTCTTGAGGTTAGCCAGGTCACAGCAAGTATACTGGCAGGAGCGTGACTTAGATCAATGCATTAGGCTCTCAATTGCCGATGCAGAGAGGAATGAGAACTTGATGATAGCAGCTTCATATTTCTGGTCTGACAGCATGAACGCTTTCCTCTTCAGGCATGGACCGGCTACTCCCACCCTTGCCGATGTCTACATGCTAAATGGCTTGGATATCACCTCTGCCGATACACTTAGCCTCTTCAACAGAAAAGCTGAGTACAAAGTGAACACCCGTAGTATCGGCGGCTGGACAGGTTACATTCAGGAACACCAGAAAACCGGATCGGTAACCCAACGGGAGCATGACATCTTCTTAAACATGTGGTTGGAAAAGTTTGTTTTCTGTGGCAAAACCATCGGCCCGACCACCATGCACCTCCCCGCGGCTGAACTGCTTGCCAATGGCACAAGGCTCCCTTTAGGCAGGTACCTCCTCGGATCAGTTTACCAATTGCTGCATCAAGTATCCAATAAGCTGCTGCTAGGAGAGCCCATCGGCAATCTCGGAGGCCCCTGGTGGTTTGTCAACCTTTGGCTGAACGCACATATGCACAAGGCTCTCGGGTTTGACCTATTCGCCCAACAATTCCTGAGGGACATATCAGAAGACTACCGATACGATGATGACGAATCGGCAACTCGAGCTCCGCTCAACTTTGGAGAGGCCGTCATAATGCTGCCAGGTACTGATGCCGATGGGGAGCACTTCGGCTATTATTTCCAGAAGTTCTACAACGGACTTCCCTCCTCGGAACGGGCCTGGTGGCCATATCTCGACGAACACAACCAGTTTCCATTGCTGTTCAACCTGTCTGACATGAGCTTGCCTGAGAACCAAGCAATTATGAGGGCCAGCATCACTCCCCGAGCTCTCCCGGTAAACATCTTTGGATCTGGGAAGAACGCCCCACCGTCGTACGAGTTCTACTATCCATCGGTAGCGGCGAGACAACTGGCATTTGGCCAACTGCCGATCAAGTTGGGCTACTCCAGGGTAGTAAGACCCAGGCAGGCAATCTCCAGCAATCTGGATTGGAATAAAGTCATCAGCCTCCCTGCCGATGCCGATCTGTCGGACCTTGACTTGTCCTCCTGGTCGCCAACCTCCTTCATCACCAACGAATTCAAGTCTTGGTGGCAAGAATGGAAGTGCCAATTACTCGCCAAGTCTTCACATTATTATCGGTACCTGATCGACGCCGATTACGTCATCCCCGATGACGCAGTAAGTCTGCTATCCGATGCACCTTCATTACTTTATCGGTCATCGGTATCAACACCTAACTCCTTTGCACCTTTGTACCTAGTAGGCCGATGATCCAGTTCCCACAATGAGCAACAGCGGTAGACCCTTTAATCTTCGGATGATGGGTCCTATATCGATCATCGGCAACAAAGCTCCGACGTTGGCTGCCTTCATGCCTCAACAGGTACCTTCGCCGATGCCTACAACAGCTCAGGCTACATCGGCTGCCGCTATTGCCTTGAAAAGGCTATATAAGAAAGGCCCCTGACCCCCTAAGGATCATATCTCATCTCATTATTCTTCTCTAGAGAAAAAGCTAGGGTTTCAATTAGAAGTATAGAAGGAGAGATGTCCCTCTAGTTGTCTAGATCTAGTTCTTCTAGTTCTAGTTCATCTAGTTGTAATTAGAGGTGAGAGGGAGGAGGAGAGAGCTAGGAGGAGCCGGATCTGTCGGATCTTCCTAAAAATTGTACCTTTGCAGCATCTAGTTCGGAGCAATCTCCAAGTTCTTCATTTATTATTTCTAAGTATGTTATTTCAGTTCTTGCTTTATTATATTTATGGGATCTCCGCTCGTTTTGAGTGCTCTAGTCTGGAATTCGGATTAGAGTAGTAAGCGATAGTGTAGACGTGGTGTCTAGACTAGAGTTTACCTGAGTTTGCTCCCAATCCTACGGATAGTTGTGATAGCCCCAGGGGTGACAGCTCTGTAAGGCCTTTGTAGTCCACCACGTTCGGGTTGGTGTTTTCGTAGAGCTTTTGGCAGCCTCTCCCGACTACCTTTTTCCCAGTCTTTGTCGAGAGTCGAGAAGGTACTGTTGCTCCAAAGTAAGTAGACTATAGTGGACCTTTGATTAGATATCCCCCTTAGAAAACTCAAAAATCTCTCTACCTAGTTATCTTATCTATCCTTGGATGCTCTTAGTTCTTATCTAGTACACTTCACGTTCCCCGTGGAAATCGATACCCTTAGAATACTCACGGGTGAAAGCTACAGCGGTATCCGTGCGCTTGCAGATTTATCTGTGTGCATTAAGAAATACCAACAGTGATGTTGGTCAACACCACCAAGAAGCTCCAGGCCCACCAGCCAGCATCTACACAACATCCTCATCAACCCTGACCAGTTTTCCACGTCTCTCCCTTTTTTCCTTTATGTTTTCATTTCCCTCCAAAAATAAAAATAATTCCTTCATTAAATTAATCACTTAGTTTATTTCCCTTTTAATATTGAATAAAAAACAAAAAGATCGTATTTGAAATTAAAATTTGAAAAGTGACATGATCTATGACGTTCTGAGGGTAAAAGTGTCATAAAGATGAACTCTTGCTTTTGCTTATGCTAGTGGGAAAATATCTTGATATGAAACCATATTGACTAAGTTGTTGATCAATGTGATATAAGTTCTCGTCTCAAGATTCATACCCCTTCTATTTAAAGTACTTGGAGATTAATTTTTGAAAACGTCATAAAACCATAATGTCACTACTCCTCTATAGTGAGAAATTCCTACCAAAGCCATATATGTTTATACATGATCAAAAATCTTCCTCATATTCTTCTTGTATTGCTTTGAGTTTGGTCAAACCTTGTTGACCCTTGTTGAGAATTTTGTCATAGTTCAAAGATCAAGATCACGCACACACCACATATATACGCTGCTTTTACATTGGAAGTACGCAAAACATGCCTTTCATTTACATGTTCCATTTTCATCCAATAAATACTCTAGAAATATGTTATGATCTCTCTCAAAATTATGCAAAAGAGATATGGCTATCTAAAAAAGAGCAATCAAAAAGCTTATGAAAAAAAATGATGAGCAAGTCAAGCTCAGAAAAAAGGGAGATAGCCATGTCTCAAATAATCATAAAGTTAGAGAGATCATACATGGTTAAGGAGTACAATAAAGTCGAATATCATATTCCATACACATGCACATCTTTATCTAGGATTATGACACTTTTCTCCTTGGATCCTTGTTTGACTTTACAATATAAGTAATGCAAGTATGCTACATTGTTCATCCCTACCTAAGCTCCACATAAGACATTTAGAAGTAGGGAGATACAAAAGAAGGCAACCTCATGTTATGCCTTGGTAAGGAATCATACACTTTGTGAGTGATCTAGAGTACTATATGAGGAGTAAGTTGACTTATGTGCTTTCTTTTGAAAAACTTATCAAAAACTCTAAGTACTAAAATTTGATTTGGGGAAGATGACTTTTCCTTGAGAACTATTCCATTTCTCAACCTCTCAAGGATATATGTTAGACATCACCACATATCATATTAGTATGACAAATGTCTTGAGTAAATACTTATGCTTGCTTATTACTTTGAATAGCATAGTTATGTTTAATTTTAACCTTTACTCGAGGACGAGCAAAGAGGTAAGTATGGGGGATCTTGTTCACGGTAATTTAACCATGTTTTTACACCTTCAAAACTGTCAACAAAATATCGTTCAAAGAGATAAAAAAACAAATGTAGAGTAACTTGTGTGCAAATAACATGGTTCCACATGTACATGTCATTATTTGTATGCAGGAGTGTAAACTAGGCAAAATGAAGTACTATAGGCCCTATATGTAGGTCGGCCGACCCACATATGAGCCCAATAGGCTCAGCACCTACACCACTACACTCTACACTTGTCCAGGAGGTCCCACAGGGGCCAAAGGGCCCAATCATGGGTCGGTCAACCTGTGTATGGGAGCCCCCTGGCTTGCCAAGTCACCACAATCCAAGATAGTGTGGTCTAAGCCAATTTCAACCATTGGATCAAGTGGCGATCAAGATCAATGCTCTACAGTTGAGCACATGGATTTCTGGGCCCACACCAATGGATAAACATCTTAGGAATTACCACCAAGCTCTATGACACATGGGCCAACCTTCTAGAAGGCTGAGGTAGCCCCAAGGTGCCATAGGGGGGATCGATCGACCCCCCCTATGGAGGCTACAAGCTCCACAAAGCTCCCTGACCAGTAGGGACCTCTTCTAGAAGAAGAGGATGGGCCCACAGGTCATAGGGGGGGTGTCGGCCGACCCCCCTAAGTACCCTTCAAAGCTCCCCAAGGCTAGCTCTCACCGCCTCTCTGCATGCCACCATGCATCAGAAGCATCTCTGCCATTGATCTAAGGCGGTTACAATGACGGTTTGATCCTACGGTGGCGGATGGAGGTAGCGCGGATCGCTGACGTGGCACCGGAGTATCCCCTACTCCACCTCTAGCTATAAATACCCCCTAGGCCTTCACTTGTATTCATGACTCATTGGAGGAAAGCTACTCCTTAGTAGTTTAGCGAAGCTCTGCAGTAGTGTTATGCTAGTTGGAAGAGAGCGAGGAGAGTCTGGAGGAGAGTCGGGTCTATCTGGCGTCTTCTCCTAGCTGTACCTCGGCAGATGCGATCCTCTTGTAAGTTAGACACTTGTAAGTGATACATCCAAGTTCTTTATAGCATTTAATATTCTAATTCTGGCATAGCTGTTATACATCTTTTCATGCTTGTTCATCGCTTTACTTTATGTAGAGTGCTTTAGCCTTAACGTATGGTTAAAGTAGTAAGAATAGTGTAGACGTGGTGTCTAGACTAGATCTTGCCTATGTAAACCGCTTATGGCACGGATTGTTTGTGGTAGCTAGCAGGTGGTGACATCCCTATCTGGTCTTTGTATTCCACCATGTGTGTAACATAAGTTCTTAAAAGGTAGGGCCTCAATACAACATGATGGCACGGTCCGGTAGGAGTTTTATCTCCTACTGATCTATCACATCGCGTCCTGCAAGAGAAGAGCTAATAAAACTAGTATAACCAGCTTTGCTTAGTTAGATATCTTTGCTATAGTGAACCTCTCAACCCAACATCATAGTCTCCCTTGTATCATCATAGGACATAACCTTGATCTCTAGTTAAATCACTTCTCGTTCCCTATGGAAAATACGATACCTGGAATACTCTCGGTGAAAGCTACACTTGATAGTCGTACGCTTGGAGTCTTTTCCGTTTGCCACTTCTGGTGTCAACATGCAAGATATTGTTGCTACAGATAAACAATGAATAACAAGAAATATCTATAACTTAATGAATCTATTAGATCACCAATCTAATAGAGACGATAACTAGCTTGAAGCAATGACTCATGTGAGATTAAAGCGATGCAGCCCCATGAACATAGATTCAAACCAATAACTAGCTCAGATTGAGCTTGTACGAGATACAAAATATATCTGTACAAATAGGACATGAACCAAGGCGAGACCTATAAGCAAACTGGAGGTCAATCTAGTCGATGCAGCCCCGGTTTGTCAAAAGTTCACCAGAATGTACTCTACTCCTACTCCAAGGGTTTGGTCGGTGGCCGAAAAGAAAATTTGATTGATTGGATGTCCTCTACCATTCTCTAGGACTTGCTATTTATATACCATAGCACATAACCTAACCGGACATAACACAAGTCCTAAAGATAAGGAAACAATGGTTACTTGGGCTTCAATCTTTCTTTGTGCCAAAACCGACATGCACGCTCCGTTGTAACCGGCAGAAAAATCCTCTTGTGTGATCTCATCGATTAATTTCCTTAGTTGATTCTTCGGGTCCATCCAAATGGCTCTCTCGAAGGCCCGCCACTAAGGCCCATATGCATGCATCTGGCCGCGCCAAAATATGGTGTCAACACATGCCCCCCAATTTTGGGATAAAATTCTTTTATCCCAAAAATTCTCCGGAAATCCCAAAGGTTGCACCAACAGTCGGCTCATCTTCCTAAAATATCTGTGCACTATTGGGACTCCAAAGGGCCAACTCTTCCACTTCTCCATTAACTCCACGCCGTGATGCGCCTTCGGGATGGCTCTAAATCTCCCACAAAGGATCTATATAATGTTATTTGCCCCCGGGCTTCAACATTCATCCTGCAACCATCTTGCAGTATTCCCCCAATCTTCGCATCCTGCACTGTAGCCATTTCCAAAGTCCCCAAGAACTCATTCAAGAAAACACCAATGGCCGGAGGAGATAACCGTGGAAAGCGCCCAGCAAAATAAATACCAGTATAAGATCTTCCTACACGCTGACGCCTGCGCATAACACGGTAATCTAATCTTTCGCAGACTTCTTGGCAATCCTTCTTTCAAATCTCCGCTTTGGTATGATTCTAAACATCATTGACCGCTTTGTAAACCTTCATTCTCATTCGAGATCTATTGGTAGTGACGATGCTCCTGTATTTGACTCCGACTCCAACAGTGTTGTCGCCGTTGCCTACTGCTCCATAGTAGAGGTGCATTGCCGGCTCCGAGAGAAATACTCGGAGTCGACCAAAGAGGGGGGCATCTCCAGAACTTATTTGAAGCTCATCAGGTGGCCCTGGATGCCACCAAGGATGAAATCGCCGAAACAAGATGCCGACTTTCTGAAGACGATAGACAAGTTGCAGGTAACGCTGTATCAACTCTCTCCCTTGCCTTAGATCTTCTCCCACCCTCCTTATTTTTCTTTTTTCCTTGGATTAATTACGCAACTGGAAAACCTACGCCACATAGCCACCACCATCGCCAATGCCATGAATGCCCAGGGTGATACACTAGAACACCGCCTCCAAGACATCCCTTGTCAGGTTTGGGAGGTCGCTCTCCACAACGTCCGTCATGGCGCTGTCACTACCCTCACTGCCACCGAGGCTGCCACCGAATACCAGTTTCTGGATGCAGCCCCTAGGTTTCCCAGGAACGAAGGCCCCGAGGATCATGAAGATCTTTAGGAAGCCTTCCTGGAACATGGAGAGTGTTGACATATCTTATGACACTTAAGCTAGGTTGCCATCCCCAGCATGCCAGAGAGGTGTGGTATTGAAATATGCAATTGCTCTAAGTAAATATAAATGTGTTTCTGCAAGCGCATAGATAATACCGATGTAGCATTTTAACTAGGAGTATTCCAGGTATCGTTATTTATATTTTTACCACTAGGAAGGGATACTAAGGAATAAATGAGGAATGAATAAAGATGATTAATGAGTATCACTGCATGTGTAATGGAGAGTTTTCATCTATCTCACTCAATACAGGATAAGTGTCACATAAGATATAGATAATGAATGAATAGTGACAAAAGATAAATACTGATCAGCATATATGTAGCCACATAATATAATGATAAGCACCTCAACAAATATTCTAGCAAGTCATTAGCATGGAATTAGGACGAACTACAAAGATATTTCCTAAGTCATTCTTAACTATATAGTCTAGCATATTATGATTAGTTCAATTACACATGGCAATCATGGCAAGAAAAGAGATATTCATGTATAGTGAGTATTACTAAGGAAGATGAAGAACATAGCAATCACTTCGCCGTAATAGTACTGCTCTGCCTGCCCTACAAATGGGAGGAGGACTACAAAGGACTCAATAGGACTGTCACTCCCGCGATGTACCTCACGATCCGGAATGTAGTGTACAATCGCAGATAAATACGGTCTAGGCACCACGCCTACATAATATCTATCATTTACCCACAATGCTAATGGATAAATGCTATATGATCCTAAACATGCATATGATTCAAATCTAACTACGCCAAGTATATAATCATAATAGACTAAGAACAATATAACTAAGAACATAATCAAATAGAGTAAAGTCATAAACAATATAATGAAGTAGAGCAAAGTCATATTCATAATATTGAAGAACAAATGATGAACAAGGAAGAACTAGAGAGAGAATGACCAATAATCCCCTTGATAGATCTGGAAACCAATCGAAGATTGACTCCTCCTAGTTCTAATCCTATATAGCTATGCTAAACTAGTGATCTAGTTGATGTGGTGGCTCTAGGGCTTGATCAGCGACATCTCTTCTTGAGATGGATGATGAATAATGAATTAGGTCAAAGAGGCTCTTCTCTTCTAGGTCAGGGGGCCTTCCTTATATAGCCTCCTCAAATGAACGTCAACTGTCGGATCAAACCGACCTTAATGGAGGGCTTAGATGTGATCTCAAAGGCGGTGGAGAGGTGGTCCCACAAGCAGAGGGCCATTGGGATTTCCCCTAGGGTGCCCTGCCCCTAGGCCCGCTCGGCCTCTCGCTTCTTCACATGCCTTCTTGACCCTTCTAGAGTATTCTTGTTTCTGCAAATGATGATTATCTCTATGTAAACATGACATGTGGGCCTTTCCTCCATATTTCCTAATATCCCCCTGTAGAAATATACATTCATCAAAACTCGTGGAATTCTGTCAGTATAAACCCTATTTCTAAGTATTGGTTTCATATAGATCCTTTTCCTTGTCTAGTTGACGGTTGATTTTGGTACTTAAGGACCGTCAACAAGCTCCCCCAAGCTTACCTTTTGCTCGTCCCTGAGCAAAGATAGACTCAGTGATGGATTAGGAGTTGCTACAATGCTTTCAAGCCTTATAGGTACACATGCTTTCAAATAAGATCTCTGTCGGATACCTAGAAATAGGGTACCCAATTTACCACACTCCACGAAAACAAAATCACCCTCGGGGGCTCTTCCGCCTCGCCCGAGCCAAGGTGGCGTCATCCGTGGAGTCATCAACCCTCGGGGGCTCCTTCGACTTGCCCGAGCCAAGGTGGCGTCATCCGTGGCGTCATCAACCCTCGGGGGCTCTTCCGCCTCGCCGAGCCAAGGTGGCGTCATCCATGACATCATCAACCCTCGGGTGCTCTTCCGCCTCGCCCGAGCCAAGGTGGCATCATCCATGACTTCATCAACCCTCGAGGGCTCTTCCGCCCTATCCGAGCCAGGGATACATCAGCCGTGATGTCCCTCACCTTCGGAGATATCACCGCCATCAATAGCCTGAGATGCCCTAGTCCATATAGTCAAAAGGTCCACAGTACCCTCCGTCCTCAGGGATGGGGTTCAAGGCATGAGTCGCCATGCCAACCCCTGTTCCCCTTGCGGTACAAGGTCCTCTGCTGCCTAACCGACGCCTTACGCGCACTACACCCGCGCCATACCTCTAACGGACACCCGAATAGGGATCAGGGCATCATCAGTCCTGTATGACGGAACACGGGGGTGCTGGCCCTGTGCGGCCAGCCCCCGCCCATGCCCAGGTAAGGGAACAACGGAGTTCCCAATCACAGGGAGCAGGCCTACATCGCAACAAGGATGAACAGGACCAGGACATGTGTCTACTGGTGCAAGCTTCCTCATTAAGGAAGACAGTATGAAGACAAAGCCTCCCCTTGGCAGCAGCCCAAGCCGGGCCCACGTTCACTCCCCCTCTCCCTGATGTACTCCTCCACCTCTCCCTACGTATAAAGGGGGAGAATGGACCTCCAATTTCTCTCTCTCGACATCCCGACATTCATTCACACACACAAACTCGCATACACGCGAGCACACACCAGAACCAAGAACCTCATACGCACAAGACCTGGGAACCACCTTCCCTCTCTCACCAAAGCTTGTAGCACCCCTCTACGAGCTCTCCGCGCTCGGTAATACAACCCCGCAACACATTGGACGTAGGGCGTTCGTTCCTGAACCAGTATAAACCTCTGTGTTCTCCGAGCATAACCATCTGAATTCCGACACGCTTAGAAATTTACTCGTTGGCCATCTAGACCCCGCCATTTTAGACACCGACAGTTGGCGCGCCAGGTAGGGGACCTTTGCGTGTCACCCGTATTTTCGAGTTTCGGATGGCTGATCGTCGCCTTGATTTCGCTCCAGGCTCCATTGTTTGTTTTGGTAGCCTGGACTTCCAGTGCCATGGGCCGGGGCCGACCTAGCTCTCCGTCGCCCTACGGCATCCTCCGAGGTAGCCATGGACGCCATCACCGCTTCCATGGCCCACCTCCATCTATCTCCCTCCGGGGAACAATCCGCTCCTGGGGCGGTCATCCCGCGGGCCGATTATCCTCAGTTCGAGCGCCAGCTCGACACGCTCTTGGGACCCCAGCCAATTCGGGAGTCCCTGCACAACCTCTACTTCGCGTTCGCCAATGTGACGACGCAGCTCACGGGAGGGCAGCCACTCTCTCCTGGGCGCGTCAAAGCGTCCGTCTCGGAGGCGCAACCTTTCAACATGAGGAATGCCGCCGCGTTGTATGTGGAGATGGTGGCCACGTGGTTCCTTGCTGACCCCGCGGAAGGGACACGAATGGGGCTCGCGTCCCACCACTCTCGCTCCGCCTCCGATCTCCTCACGAGCTCCGAGGCCAAATATTACACCAACTCAAGCCGTGGGAGATTTGATCCCTAGGACCCCCTGGACTTCGACGGTCTGGAGGATCAGGAGGCGCTTCACGCCTTCCTCCAAGCAAGCAATTATCTGCTCGACTCCGGCTCGAGCGATCCCAGCGAGGACCATGGCCGCGAGTGCTTCATGTGCGACGCACCTCCACCGGAACCGTCGTTGACCCCACCCTCATCGACGAGGGGGACGACGAGGGGGACGACGACGGCGACGGCAACCACACACCCGTCCACCAGACGAGTGTTCTGGTACCCCAGCCAAGGCCCGACCCGCGGTCTTCGGAGGCCTGGCAGCAGCAGCTCCGCGACCTCCGCGACATAGAGCAACAGCTCGCGGAGCGCCAGCAAAAGGTGAAGTTTGAGCGCGAAGCCGCCAGGGATACCGCGGAGCCTCGCACTCGCAGGGAGGCCCGGGCGGTACACCACCGCATCATTAATGACGAATATGGCATGCCGCAGTTCACGCGGGCCAGCCAAAACATCGTGGCAGCAACGATATTGCTCCGCAACCTTCCGATCCCATATACTCCCGACGGCAAGCTCGCTCACGACGAGCTGAAGACCCTTCTAGAGCGGGTTGCGGAACAACAGGACGAGAGCTCCGCGTCATGGAGGCGCGGGCTCAGCGTCGGCCACCCAGCCGGTGCGGCTCCTAACGACCGCGAGGGGTCGGTCCATCCGGATCCCGCACTGGCCGAACATCGGCGTCCGACCGTGCACGCTCGCGTAAGCGAAAAGTGCGACATGCGCGACACGCTCAACGCGCGAAAGCACGCCAAGCAGGATGGCGTAAGCCGAGGCTACCATGTTCGATGTGGCGGCCGATATGACAGCGATGAAGATTGGCCTCCCACGCCGGAGCCACCGGGCCCCTTGCCGTTCATTCGTCACATCCAGTGCGCGCCGTTCCCACACCCTTTCCGACAACCAACCAACGTCGTCCGGTACTCCGGGGAAATGAACCTTGGGCTCTGGCTCGACAACTACCGTCTCGCCTGTCAGGTCGGCGGCGCAGACGATGACAACTTCATCATCCGCAACTTGCCTCTCCATCTTTCAGACTCGACCCACACGTGTCTCGAGCATCTGCCTCCCAACACCATTGATGGGTGGGAGTCCCTGCGACAGGCCTTTGTCGGGAACTTCCAAGGCACCTACACGCGCCTAGGGAACCCCTGGGACCTTCGCAGGTGAAGGAAGAAGCCAGACGAGTCCCTCCAGGAGTACATCCGTCGCTTCTCCCAGCAATGCACAAAGATCCCGACTGCGGCCGATGCAGACGGGGCCTTCCTCGCAGGAACCACCTGCAAAAAGCTGGTTCACGAGCTGGGCCGCAGCAACCCTCGCACCACCGAATGACTCCTCGACATTGACATGAGCTACGCATCGGGAGAAGAGGTGGTCGGTGCAATCTTCCACCCAGACAAGGGAAAGGGCAAGGAAGTCGAGATCGCCGGCGAAGGCGGCTCGAACCACGCCCAGAATAGAAACAAGAAGAAGGGCAAGCCGCAGCGTGGCGGCGGCGACAACGTTGTCGCAGCGGCAGACCGCAAGCCTCCCCGTCCCCAGGGCGGGAAGAAGGTGGGCAAGTTCGACGACATGCTCACGGAACAATGCCCGTACCACAACGGACCGGTCAAGCACACACTCCAGCAGTGTGACATAATGGCCAGGTACTTCAAGGTCGGCCCTGACAAGGACGAGCCGAAGCAGTCAGAAGGCCAGGACGGGGACGGGGGTCATGAAGACTCCTACCCCCACATCAAATCGTTCTAGCTGGGAGGCTCTTCGGCAAAACGCCTCCCCATGTATTCCGGGAGTGGCGCCTCAGGGTGGTTCCTAATGTAGAACACCTCGGTTGGACGAGCTCATTCGCCCTGGCATGTAGAGATGGGAGTTGACGGAGCCGAGGCTGATGGTGCACCCTCCGCTCGACGCCACCCATCTCACCCCTCCAGAATAGAGGAGGAACACCGTTGCCTTGAAGAAGAACCTCCACAAGTTGTAGTCCGGCTCTGTCGCCAACATCCTCTCTGACATGGCCACGAAGGCCGCAAGATGGAGAACGGAGTTAGGATTGAGATTGTGGAGCTCAATCCCATAATGGTGAAGAATCCCCCAGAAGAAGCGAGACGGCGGCGTCTCGAACCCGCACTCATGGAACGACAGGAAGGAGACCACGTACCCGCTCAGCGGGTCCGACCTGTCGACACCGGTGGGGACAATCCACTCGGCCTCATTGTCGGCGGAAAGCTCCGGGCGCAGCATCCCCGCATCCACCAGCACGAGCACTCGCTCGTACTCAGCCTCACATCAGGGCTAGCTCTTCTCCGGAGGTACCCCAGCCATCGGAAATTCTCCCAGGAAGCGGCGCGCGGCGCGGCACAAGATGTGGCTAAGACAGACGCACTACGACGCAAACCCTAGCTTCGGAGGATTCGGCGCGAGCGAGACGAAACGATGAAAGAGGCAAACATTGCAGGCTCACGGGGGACGACGCAGCGCACAGATATTTATAAGGGGACGGGAGATGGAACAGCGGCTCCACGGCTCCCCACGTGCACGAACCCACAACCCGAGTCGCATTAAATGCGGCCGCTCAGTCACGTTCACTCTACTGTACGCTGGAATACCGGGAGCCGCGCATGACGGCGGGTAACTGACACCACCCGACTTTTCTCTTGCCCCGAATCCCGCATCCCGTATCTATCATCATTACAGGATCCACCCCGGGCCCACCGCGCCGCGTGCACGCACAAGATCTTTTCCGTATGCGTCCCCGACACAACGCAACGAAACCTCCGGCAACGCAGCGCAACCAGCGGCAATGACCCATGGGTCCAGGTAAGCTAAAGGGATAAGGGTTATAGACGCCCCGACGGCCCATTATGATCCAGAGATACGAAGGCCGACCCAACGGGGTTCGGAATGGCCGTCTCAGGACAACAAACCCGGGGGCGAATAGGGAAGGGACACATTTAAGCGGTCATTAGCCTGGGAATCGGATGCTAAGGCATTCCCAAATTTTTGTATTTGAGTCCCCCTTTACGGATGATTGGTTCATGGTATTCCTACCGAAGGAAAAGGGAGCAGGCCCCCCCGGGGCCCATCGAACGGACCCCGGCTACTAGATGGGAAAACCCATTTGGGGGGAGCCCTGACATGGGGCCCTAGGCCGGAACCCCAGCAAACGGGGAAACCCAAACACCCCACTCAGATTTGCCCGTTAATTTCCTCGACGAGCATCCCCTGGTTTGTCCGCCTCGAGGATAGCATGGGCCGGCTCCTATTCTCCCTTCTCGCGGAGAGAAGCGCGGGGAACGCACGAAAAGACGGCACAGACCCCAGACGTTTCTTTACGGGCGAGTAGAGACTCGGGGGCCTTTTTTCCACCCACCCCTCCTACTGGGTTTGAGCAACTGGATAAAAGAATGGAAAAAGACGCACCAAGCCTCCCCGCGCGAGGTCCCAAAAGGTAAAAACAAACACTTTCTCTTTTTAGATATATATATAAATATTAAAATTTATCATGGGTTACACGCTCTCTAAAAGCCAAAGGGGGATAAGCCCAAACATCAAACCC
>CM039124.1:17479232-17587337 GCA_022036555.1 Microstegium vimineum | reverse complement strand
CCTCGCAAGGTATCACTACCCCTCTACCCGCGCAAGGGTAGAGTGCTCTCTACGGGCTGATTCTTCGCCACTCCGGCTCGGTAAATCGCCCACAACCGATCACAGATGCTTGGAGAAGAGCCGCCAACAATCTTCCAGCGATCACTTCCTCCGAACACCACCAAACCGTCTAGGTGCTGTCGAACACCAAGAGTAACAAGTACAAGACCTTCACTTGACCAACTCAAGGCTAGGAAGGTGGATGGATGCACACAAGTCACTCCTAATCACTCTAGGAGGGAAGAACAAGATGAACTCTCTCTAATCTCTCCCTCACTAGGCACTTGAGTCTCCAAAGGTTCTCTCAAGGTGTCACCAGCTGAAAAAATGGCCAAGAGGGATCCTAAGAACGAAGGGGCAACTATAAATAGTCCCCACCTCCAAAACTAGCCGTTTTTTGCTTTTTCCTCTCTCTGCGAAGCCACTGGACTAGTCCGGAGCTTACACCACCGGACCAAGCACACTGGTCCGGAGCTCACTCTGAATTCCAACTCAGGCACCGTCGGACTACTCTGCTTGGTTTGACCCCCTGGTCCGACGCACTGGTCCGGAGCCAGGGTGCTCACTGAGTGAAAAATATTTTCTCTTCTTCGAACCACCGGACCACTCTCCTTGGTCCGGAGCCCTGGTCCGACGCCCTGGTCCGGAGCCAGGGAGCTTAGTGTAAAAACTCAACCTCCTGTCTTGAAGTGTCGGACTCACCGTCGGACTAGTCCGGAGCCTTCTCTCAGGCTTTCTCTCTCTAATGCGAGCCATCGGACCACTCTCCTACGGTCCGACGCTTTCCAGACAGGTAGTCCGGAGCTTGTCGAGCTGAACTTTTTGCCTAAGTCAGGGACCGTCGGACCACTCTCCTTGGTCCGACGCCTACTTGGCAGACTGGTGCGGAGCCTCTTTCCCCCCCCCTATTTCAACTGTTTTCGCTGAGATTTCTCAAGGGATTTTGCTCCTACCATTTCTAGGGTTAACCAAGGGCTGAAAGCAAGGTCTCTAGGACTAGTTGTGACAAGTGTGCATATACCCACTCTCCTAAACTCTCCTAGGTGAAGCTACTAATCTCATACCCCCCTTTATAGTACGGTCAAAGGAAAAACAAAACCCTAGCTATACTTAGTGCCCTTCTCAACCTTATGGCACTAAGGACTAGCTTAGTCTTCGACTTGTATCATCATCCTTTGCAACCGAAACGATTTCCATCTTGGGGGCATGAATATCCATTAAGCCCATTCAAATTGCATCACTAATGACCTAACACAAATGACTTTGCCTCTGCAAAACACTCGTTAGTCATACTGACCTAGCATTGTCGTTAATCGCCTAAACACAAGGGTCCATGATTCTTCACACGCCGAAGGTTCAAACGGTTGTTGTGAAACCGTGAGAACTTGGTGATGACCAAAGCCAGCTCATCATCTCCAAGAGCCTCCACTTGATCCTCTGTCATAGAAATCAAAGACAAAGCGAACAAAGAGTGTGAAGGGTCAGAGGAGAAAGAAGACATACCGCCGGGGCCAGAAACCAACGCCATAGATGGTTTCGACGGGTTTTCAAGCTTGGCTCGGGTCTATTAGTCACTCTCCGAGGACTTGAGCTTGTTGAACAGCTCGTCCACGGTCAGGGCATCATAGCCCGGTGACTCCTGAATGGCAGCCACCTTCATCTCCCACACCTTCCGATCAAGATCATGCAAAAGCTTGATAGCCATCTCATGATCATCATAAGGCAAGTTGGCTCAATTAGCACGCATCTTGTTGACGATAGATTGGAAGCGAGTGAACATCCCGTCAACAGATTCGCTGGCCAACTGAGAAAAGTTCTCGTACTCTCTACAGTACGTGTTGAAGAGTGTTACCCTCATGATATCACACAAGTGTTTTCCAAATCTCCCGTGCCATAGTAAGACTCGAAACTCTCTCAAACTCAGGAAGAGACAAACTCGATAAGAGGATGCTACGGGCTCCTACGTTTGATGCATGTTGCGTGATTTGCAGCTCATTAATCCGAGGGCCAAGAACCACGTAGTGAGCACCCTCACAAATCTCCCAATACTTTGTATCAAGCCCTTGGAGGTAAGCAGACATGTGCACCTTCCAATAGGCGAAGTTTGTTTCATCGAAGAACGGAGGTTTGCCAGCACCTCGCTCCATGTCGCCTTCGCGGATCAAGAACCGTGTAAGGTGGATTGATCCTTAACCGGCTCTGATACCAATTGAAGGACCGAGAACGGCGACCAGAGGGGGGGGGGTGAATGGGAGCCAAATAAAATTCAACTCAAAGACTTGGCCCTTGTCCCAAAATCACACCCAAAACTTGACCTCGGAAGAACCGACTCGCACACAACCTAAAAAGTAGGTGGACACCTTAGGAAGACCCCTAAAGGTGCAGTGGAGCGGTCGGAGAAGATGGAGAACGATCAAAGCCATGAACTTGAAACCGATACACCGAGAGCGGTACTCTCAACCCCTAGAGAGAAGAGGCAAGAGCACACCCAAAAATACTTATGAGAACTGGTCTCAAAAGTACCTAATCAGGTTCCTTACGTGAATACGAATCCAACGCAACAAACGGAACTTGATTCGGAGTCTGGACGAGAGAGAAACGGCCAAAACAGCGATCAACAGAGACCACTCGCCTTGGTCCGGTGATGAGGTCCGAAGGTGAGGTCCGGAGCTAGGTGCGTTGCTGTAGTTTTTCGGCTGTACCACTGGACCACTCGCTATGGTCCGGTGCTATGGTCCAGAGGGTGGTCCGATGCTGTTTCTTCACAAAATCAGCAACACAGTGAGCTCTAGACCTCCGGACTAGTGGTTCGACGGTACCACAGGACTAGTCCGGAGGGTGGTCCGGAGCTAGGGGCTGCTCTGGACACTTTCGGCCAGACCACCGGACCACTCGCCTATGGTCCGGAGCCTTGTCTAAGGTGGTCCAGAGGGTGGTCCGGAGCTCACGAACAGTGTACAGAAAACCCGCGAAAACCAATTTCTCTCCGCCAAATCTTCCCAAAACTCAACCAAATGAACTCCAACTGCAACCAAACTTTGTAGGCATGATCCTTGTACAGTTGGGGAGCTATCCCGAAGAAAGAATCGCTCAATTTTGAGAGGATAAATGGGAACACTCGGATTTGGGGGAGAAGGAGAAGAACGAAGAACGCTACAAAGGAATCGCCCGATCTACGCGCTCGTGAGGTTTGAGGAGAAATCCTTCAGTGCAAAGACGCTCCTCACAAGTACGCACAACTTGGTTCAAACAGATTTCGCAAATCTACTCTCAACAAAGAGAAAAAATCTCGGGAAAAAGAGAGAGCAAATGCAAAACGGAAAGAACACAAGCAAAACGGGGACACGATCACGAAAGCGAAGCCACCAAGGCTTACGGAGGTTACGGCCTCCGATTCCTCGCAACAATCACAAGTTCTTACACCAATGACACGGTGGATCTCAAGCAAGAAGAATCTAGGCAAGGGAAAACCTAGGAATAGGTGGGAGAGAGAGTAATGCAAGAGATGATGATGAGGATACCCCTTCATCCTCTATTTAACGAGGCTTTGGCTATTTCCCAAAGACCCCCTAGATACAAGACCGAATTACCTAGTCCTAGGACATTGTAATCCAAGTCGGTAACTCTCCGCCACTCGTTTGAATGGACAGCCCCGCTTCCTGCCGGGAGTTGTCGTCGCCTCGACGCAACCTCCAGGATTCCGCCACGTGCCATCCCTGCTTCCTCGGACGCTCTGCCTAGGTTTTGAGGCCCAAACCCAGGAAACCCGCCACCGGTAGCTTTGGGCTCAACTACCGAACCCCGAGTTTTGTGGCCCAAAATCGGAAACCGACGCGGATGGTTTTGAGGCCCAAACCATCAAACCACTCGACGTGAGCCACTTTGTCTTCGCCCGGTCAGACTCTGAGTCCCCTGAGCCTCCGCTCGACTCGCGCGTCCACCGTATTGACTTGGTCAACTCGGTCTACCTCCATGTCTTCTCGCACTCGTCGGTGCCAAGTACTAGCCACCACAGCTAGTCCTCCGGCACCCATTGTCCCTCAATCCGAGCCTTGCTTCCGCCCTTCACCGATCTCAGTCCATCGGCATGACAAGCCTCTACTCGACCTTCTCCACGTCATTGACCACTGTCACTAGGCATAGCACCTGCACACCACAAGCCGATAGACATGCACAGACTTGCTTTCGCAAGGGGTTAGGGTAAGCCACTCAAACTGAAACACTCACATGTTGCTCAATCACTCATCATCAAAGCTGAACATACATGGGTACTTATCCACCATGTGTTCGCAATTGGATGCTAATTTCTTAGACATGTTATCCATTAATTTTCCCTTATTGGCTACTAACTCTCTCAAAGGTGGAAAACTAGGATTATTATAGGAATTATTACCTTGATAATTACCTGAGTAGTTAGGTCTTTGTTGTTGTTGATTCCAACCTTGATTTTGCTGAGGACCATTGTAGTTGTTGTTGTTGATGTAGTTCACGTCCTCTTGCAATTTTGGACAATGGTTGCCTGAGTGTCTAGTGTCTCCACACTCTTCACATGTCATGTGAGAGTCGTAGATGTTCATGACTTCTTTCTTCTCTCCAGCTTCATCGAGTCTCTTCATGAGCAGGTCTAGCTTTGCTGACAGCATGTCTACCTCTTTGAGCTGGTGCATACCTCCACTTTTCTTGCGAGTTTGAGTTCTTTCTTCACTCCAACCTTGGTTGGATGCCATCTTTTCCACAAGAGATGTGTCTTGTGGTATTGTAAGTGATAGGAACGCTCCGCGGATAGCAGCATCCATGGTCTCACAAGTGTTGTTGCTGAGTCCATGATAGAAGGTCTGCATAAGTAACCAATTCTCCATTTCATGATGGGGACATTCTAGGATGTAGTCTTGGAAGCGCTCCTTGCTTCTGGAACGGACTCGTCATGTTGTTGCTGAAAACTTGAAATCTTCCCATGGAGAGCATTGGTCTTCCCCATGGGAAAGAACTTTGCTAGGAAATTGGTGGAACATAGAGCCCACGTAGTATTCTTCTCCTTGGTTGCGTAGAACCACTACTTCGTTCTTCCCAAGAGTGAGAATGGGAAAAGGCGAAGTAGTACTGCGTCTCTGGGGATATCCTTGATAGTGAATGTGCTACAAATCTCCAGGAAGTGTTGGAGATGAGCACTAGCATCTTCATGTGCTTTCCCACCGAATTGGCTTGCTTGCACCATGTTGATGAGCGCAGGCTTGAGCTCAAATGACCGATCAATGTTCGCAGTGGGTCCAGTGCGGATGTTGTCCGTGGTGGGGGCTGAGAACTCACGGATTGACTTGTCTGCCATGGCTTCGAACTCTAGTGTCAAGTCTCGAACGATGTCTTGATGATCTTCTTGATTGGGTGATGCTTCAAGCTAAGATGATGATGATTCTGTTACTTTCTTGAGCTTGACTTTTATCCTTCTGATTAATGCTTCAGAATTTTCAATAAAATTGTCTGGAAGATCAAATCTATTCGTACATTACCCTGCATAAAGATGATAGGAAAAATAGGCAAAGATCAAGGGTAAGGTTATACGAGTAGAGAATTGTTGTTTTCTCAATCACATTAGTGATGCAAGTGATAACTCATTTATTCTTTTTGATAGCTAACCTTCCCCGGCAACGGCGCCAAAAATGCTTGTTGACATCTCTTATGACACTTAAGCTAGGTTGTCATCCCCAGCATGCCAGAGAGGTGTGGTATTGAAATATGCAATTGCTCTAAGTAAATATAAATGTGTTTCTGCAAGCGCACAGATAATACTGATGTAGCATTTTAACTAGGAGTATTCCAGGTATCGTTATTTATATTTTTACCACTGGGAAGGGATACTAAGGAATAAATGAGGAATGAATAAAGATGATTAATGAGTATCACTGCATGTGTAATGGAGAATTTTCATCTATCTCACTCAATACAGGATAAGTGTCACATAAGATATAGATAATGAATGAATATTGGCAAAAGATAAATATTGATCAGCATATATGTAGCCACATAAGATAATGATAAGAACCTCAACAGATATTCTAGCAAGTCATTAGCATGGAATTAGGACGAACTACAAAGATATTTCCTAAGTCATTCTTAACTATATATTCTATCATATTATGATTAGTGCAATTACACTTGGCAATCATGGCAAGAAAAGAGATATTCATGTATAGTGAGTATTACTAAGGAAGATGAAGAACATAGCAATCACTTCCACATAATAGTACTACTTTGTCTGCCCTACAAATGGGAGGAGGACTACAAATGACTCAACAGGACTGTCACTCCCGCGATCTACCTCACGATCCGGAATGTAGGGTACAATCACAGATAAATACAGTCTAGGCACCACGCCTACACAATATCTATCATTTACCCACAGGGCTAATGGATAAACGCTATACTATCCTAAACATGCATATGATTCAGATCTGGAACAATATAACTAAGAAAATAATCAAATAGAGTAAAGTCATAAACAATATAATGAAGTAGAGCAAAGTCATATTCATAATATTGAAGAACAAATGATGAACAAGGAAGAACTAGAGAGAGAATTACCAATAATCCTCTTGACAGATCTGGAAACCAATCGAAGATTGACTCCTCCTAGTTCTAATCCTATATAGCTATGCTAAACTAGAGATCTAGTTGATGTGGTGGCTCTAGGGCTTGATCAGGGGCTTCTCCTCTTGAGATGGATGATGAATAATGAATTAGGTCAGAGAGGCTCTTCTCCTCTGGGTTAGGGGGCCTTCCTTATATAGCCTCCTCAAATGAACGTCAATCATCGGATCAAACTGACCTTAATGGAGGGCTTAGATGTGATCTCAAAGGCGGTGGAGAGGTGGTCCCACAAGCGTAGGGCCATTGGACTTTGCCCTAGGGCGGCCGCCCCAGGGGGTAGGGCGGGCGCCCTGCCCCTGGCCCCGCTCGGCCTCTCGCTTCTTCCTGCGCCTTCTTGACCCTTCTAGAGTATTCTTGTTTCTGCGAATGATGATTATCTCTATGTAAACATGACATGTGGGCCTTTCCTCCATATTTCCTGATATCCCCCTGCAGAAATAGACATTCACCAAAACTCGTGGAATTCTGCCAGTATAAACCCTATTTCTAAGTATTGGTTTCATATAGATCCTTTTCCTTGTCTAATTGACGGTTGATTTTGGTACTTAAGGACCGTCAACAGCGAGGCAGTATTCGATATCACTCATGCGGAGGATATTGTCAATAAAGTATTCCTCGGCAATTAGTTTGTACTTAGGCATAAACTAATGAAGTGACTTTCTAGGCTCTTTGCATATTAGCTCTGTTTCTCCATATGTGTCTCTGCTTCGCCAGAGCTTTCTGATCTATCTGTGCTCCCTTTGATTATTATTATTATTTGGTCTAAAGGCGATGCTCGTTGCATCGGCTATCACCAACCCTCTGGTAGTCAGGTTGATCGTTTAGTGCTAAAGGTGATATGGCTCATATCGGCTATCTGATCTGACAGACTATAATGTGTCGACCCATACGCTGGGGTAATACTTCTTGAAATATTTTTCATTAAGTGCTCTAGAGTACTCTTATCCCTCAAGAGTTTCATAGAAGTAAGCATTACTAGGAGCACTTCTTGTAATCTGGTAGGGTACTTCCCAATTTGTTGATCATTTGTCGTATTTACTGTCCTTAGTTCCAAGGGGCAAAATGACTTTCCAAACCAGATCCCCTGATTGAACTTCTTTCCTCTTACTTTTTGATCATAGTACTTGGCTACCCTGAGTTTATTAGCTTCAATGTTCTCCAAGGCTCTCAACCTTCATAGACTTAGATCATCAAGATTGTCCAGCATATGGCTCCTGTAACCATCTACTCCCAGATTGTCCTGTTGCATGATCCTCTGAGATCCAACACTCATCTCCCATGGCAACACAACTTCTTGCCCATAGACTACCTCATAAGGCGAACACTTAGTCAATCCATGGAAAGTCATCCTAAGACCATAGAGTCTCCACAAGTATCTGGTGGCATCTCCTAGGATACTCCAAGATCTTCTTCTTGATTATCTTTATCAATATTTGGTTGGATGCTTTTGCTTGTCCATTGGCCTGAGCATAATACGAAGACGAGTTGATCAGCTTGAAACCTGTCTCGGCAACAAAGTCCTCAAACTCTTTAGATGTAAACATCATCCCTTGATTGGTGGTGATGGTTTGAGGAACACCAAATCTATAAATGATGTGTTCCCTTATAAATTCGATTATATTGGGGGACAACGCCTCCTTCAGAGGAATAGCTTCAACCCACTTAGTGAAATAATTTGTCGCCACCAACACAAACTTATGTCCCTTACTATATGATAGGAACACCTAACAAATCAGATCTATCCCCCATCCTCTGAATGGCATGGCTTAATGATGGGATTCATATGTCAGGGATTTCTGAACATTACCAAATTTCTGGCACTCCTAGCAACCCTTATAATATCTGAAACAATCTTCCATTATGGTTGGCCAAAAGTACGATGTCCTATTGATCATCCACTTCATCTTCTAAGCGGATTGATGCACACCGCAAATTCCTTCATGAATCTCTCCCATCAGTAACTTAGCTTCTTCCTTATTAAGGCACTTGAGCAGCACACCCTCAACTGTATTGTAATATAGCTGATCATCAAGAATGACAAATTTGGTAGCCTAGTACCTTGGATTTTTGGAAACTCGCCGCGATGGGTTCTTCAGGTATTTGATGATCTCAGTTCTCCAATCACCATCATCAACAAGCTCATCAGCTAAAGCTCCACAATCTGCCAAAACACAGAAGCACTCTCAGCCAACCTGTTAGCCTCCTAATTCTAATCTCTGGGGATGTGCTTGATACTGATGGGGGAAAAAGAATCAAGCAATTCATGGCAATCTTCATAATACCTTCTCAGTATTTCATCCTTGCACTCATACAGGTTGAGCAATTGATTGACCACTAATTGAGAATCTCCAAAAATCTCAATAGCTTCGGCCTTTACCTCATGCAGCAGTTGCAGTCCTTTGAGAAGGGCTTCATACTCAGCCTGGTTGTTGGTAGGCATCATCCTGATCGGGGAAAGCATACTCTAGGCTTGCCCCTGAGGCAAAAATTAGGACGACTCTGATGCCTCCTCCTTGCTTGCAGGTAGACACATCAAAGAACAGTGCCACGTTCACCAATTTGATCTCCTTCTCATGGTGATGAGTGATGAAGTCAGCTATTACTTCGCCTTTGACTGCCTTAGACGATTTGTATCTCAAGTCAAACTCTGACAGCGCAAGGATCCACTTGCCAATTCTCCCATTCATAATAGGCATCGACAACATGTGCTTGATCACATCGAACTTTGACACCATTGTGCACTCAGAAGACAGTAGATAATGTTGAATCTTGGTGCATGAAAAGTACAGACATAAGCATAGCTTCTCGGTGGGAGAATATTTTGTTTCAAGGTCGAGCAGCCTCCGGCTCAAGTAGAACACCACTCTCTCCTTCCCTTCAAACTCTTCTATCAGAGACGATCCAATCATATGGTCATCAGCTACTACGTACAATCTGAAAGGCTTCCCTCTCTGAGGAGGAATCAGCACTGACGGAGACTTCAAATATTCCTTGATCTCCTCAAAAGCCTTCTACTTCTCGTTACCCCACCTGAACTCTTAAGCTTCAGCAAAACTAAGAACGACAATATCTTGGCTGATAGATTTGATATAAACCTTATAATGAAGTTAATTTTGTCGATCAAATATTGCAACTTGGTCTTCGTAGTTGGTGGTACATCCTTGTTGATTGCATCAAAGCTCTTCTGACCAATCTCAATCCCTTTCTCATGCACCATGAAGCCCAGAAATTGTCTAGCTAATACTCCGAACACACACTTGTGAGGATTCATCCTCAAACCATGTTTCATTTCACACTCTAGGGTGGCTCTAAGATCCTCAAGGTGAAGAGATATGAGGTTGCTACGCTAGCTGGAAAACAAAAAATTTTGACCCCATAAACCAGGAACTATTGCTAGTTATAGATCACAGGATTACCACTAGATGCGCAGGTGCAGCGGAAGCGACTCGATGTAGTAGTGCGTCACAGCAGTGTCGTGCAGTTGCGAGTTCATCCGTCTCAACATCCCCTTCATGTTGTTCGTCCTTGTGCTCCAGATGCAGCACCTCCGAGGTATCCCACACGTAGGGAGGAACCATTGCACCTCCGGACTGCTAGGTCCGCGAGGAGCAGTAGGCGCGAGCATGGGGAGGCGCCGGAGGCTGCCAAAAGGTGTGGGATCAACTCACCTGATGTCCACTCCTTGCTTATATATGCGTCTGTTGACACAAAAAGTGACGTAGTGCGTCTCACACACAGCAAGCCGGAAAGCGTGACTTCAATCGGGTGCCCGGATGCTTCGAGAACCGAAAATGTGCCAGTCAGTTTGACCTGAAACTAACAAGGGACGAAAGTCATTAGATATAAACTGGAACGTGCCGGATAATACCAGACAATTCCATATGTACGTCCCTGAAGCCACTTACAACGACATACAGCTATGAAAGCTATCTGCCAACAGGTTTTATGGAACATTCGGCTAAAATAGATAGAAAGTACGTAAACCAATGATTGCCGAATGCGCATGCATGGGAAAAGGACGTATAAACGATTCATGGTTGAATGTAGATTAAAGCATAACCAAGCTCGGCAATCAGCCGAATTGGGGTCCATGATGAAGGAAACACGTAAGCCAATATGATAAACTAATCTAAAGCCTGCATCTATCCACGATACCTAGCATTATCAAAGCTTAAGCATGGATAGCATGCATGAACACGCAACACGTAACAATCTAGATTCAAACTAATTCGGCTATTATAGATATAAGATCTACTCATAGGAGCAACATGAAAGTAACAACTCATTATAACATGAATAGATATGTATAAATTAAAAAGAGCCGAACCGTGTTAATCTAGATTGGGAAAAGAGTGTTTGCAAATATGTAAAGATTATCTTAAAACATGCAACACGATAACTTAATGAATCCAATAGATCTTGCCAAATCTACGAGAGCCGATAAATATCTTCCTTATGCTAAGCATATCGAGCAAACACCCATCGCACGGTATTTACTTGTAAACAAAACATAAGTAAAGACTTCTTGATCATCAATCAAGGATCCGCCGCACGATCATTGATAACAAACAAGACTACTTGCATCAACATCTAAATCCACCGCATGATACTAGACATGATAACAAGGTTGTCAAGACTTACGGAGGTCGACGGATCGATGATTCCTCTCGAAAAACTCAACGACACGACAAAGGACTCGAAGTTGCCACGGGGCCGGTTGTATTGATTTGGTTGTGAACACTTTTTACAATAGCTAAGGGCTTATATTTATACCCTGGCTATGACACGAGTCCTAAGAGGACACGGCTACAAAATATTAAAGGGAAAAACACAATATTTTGACTTCGGTTTCCTTCGGAGTCTTTATTGCCTTAATTATCGCAACTATCATTACTAATTCGGCTTTCACTTGCCGCCTTTGTCGCTCCGATGGAAACCGCCCTTCTTCTGATTAACCGATTGCGCGACCGATTGCCGAATCTTGGGAATTAACCGACCGCATGGATTTTGCCGAACGCTCTGAGCATCTATCTCCGCCGACTCACTGCACACTGGCCCACTTGTCATTGTGCAAAAATCCGGTGTTAACAGCGTCCTAACGAGCTCCCACATTGGAGGCCCATTAGTAACCCTAAACCTAGTCTAATTCGGGTCTAACCCGAATTAGGCTTCAAGCCCCTTAAGCGTGCAACCCTATGGGCTCATGCACACATAGACATGGCCCAAGTACTCTTACTCGACCAATAGTTGATAGCGGCCTCTAGCAAGGCATGTTAACTCCTATGCATATGCTACGATCATATCAGACGAACCACCACAAAACCATATACATGTTATTCCTTTGCCTTACGATATTTGGTTCAACTCGTAGGTTAATACTTAACCCAAGCACGGCCATGCATTTCATGATTTAATCATTCGAGTGGTCCAGTGATATCTCTCTCATATGGAGAGTGCCAAATTCCATCTTGATTGACTATGTCTCACAACATGTTTCCCGACAAACCCGAAAGCCACCTTTATAACTACCTAGTCATGGAGTAGCGTTTGGTAGTCCCTGAGTAGGTCGTTTCACATCTTGAGTACATACAACAATCTCAGGTCTAAGGACATAGCGTACATGATGTGTATAGAGATAATCTCACGTCGGGTCAGTCCAGCCCCAAGTCATACATGTGCCCATATTATTAGTTTGACTTTTCTATGTCTATGACTTGTGAAACATAGTCATTAACTAATAATGTGCTGATCTAATATTCATATGTGTCCTCACATGAACTCCGATCAGGGACTACTTTAGAATAACGATACAAGTAAAATATTTTCACAAACAATTCACATAATTGATAATTAATACAAGTTACCTTTAATGGATATTCAGTGAACTCATAACATATCATGGATACAAGGAAATACAATCATCTCTATGATTAACTCTAGGGCATATTCCCAACAGTCTCCCACTTGCGCTAGAGTTAATATTGAAGATATCTAATACCCATAGCTCTCATGTGCGCTCATGCCTAGGCTATGGAAGAGCTTTTGTCAAAGGATCTGCTACATTCAAATCCATATGTATCTTGCATATCTTGATCTTATCTCGACCAAATAACTCTCAAATGAGATGAAACTTCCGTAATACATGTTTGTTCTTTTGGTGATTCCTAGGCTCCTTAGCCTGTGCAATAGCCCCATTGTTGTCATAATGTAGATTCAATGGGTTGGACGCATTCGGAAACACACAAAACTCAATGACGAACCTCCTCATCCAAACACCTTCCTTTGCAGCACCAGAAGTTGCAATGTACTCGGCTTCTATTGTAGAATCGGTCACCGTCTCCTACTTGGAACTTTTCCAAATTATAGCACCACCATTTATTGTGAACACAAAACCTGATTGAGACTGTGAATTATCCATGTCAGTTTGGAAGCTGGCATCGGTGTAATCATTTACAATGAGCTTCTCCTAAATCCTTCATAGAAAAACTATTATTCAGTGAATTATTTACGGATTGCAACATAGGAATGTCATTCCCAATCAATAGTATGTCATCCACATACAAGATTAGAAATACAATAGTGCTCCCACTTTCCTTCTTGTAAACACAAGGTTCTTCTTCATTCTGATGGAAGCCAAACCCTTTGACCACTTCATCAAAATGAATGTTCCAACTCCGAGATGTTTGCTTTAACCCATAAATGGATTTCTATAGCTTGCATATTTTTCTAGCATTATTAAGATCAACAAAACCTAAGAGTTGTATCATATACACGTTCTCTTCCAAATTTCCATGTAGAAAGGTTTTTTTAACATCGATCTGCCAAATCTCATAATTGAAATAAGCAGCTATTGCTAGAATGATCTGGATACATTTAAGCATCGCTACCGGCGAGAATGTCTCATCGTAGTCAACTCCTTGAACTTGCCAAAAACCCTTTGCAATAGGTCAAGCTTTATAGACGTGAACGTTTCCATCCATATCATTTTTCTTTTTATAGATTGTTGACGGTAATTACAAGCTATTTTATCACCATCAAAACACTGTCAACATCCTCATATTCAAAGGAAAACAAGAATAACATGAACATAATTTACCCAATAACTAGTTCCACATGTCCCATGACTATTTGATGCAGGTAATGACAAATGGGGTCCTTTGGGAGCCAGTGGGCCCACTTAGGGGGTCAACCGACCACCCTATGGACCCACTTGGCATCCTTAGCCCCCATGATCCATGTAACACCCTCAAGAATACTCTCTACCCTTGGATCCAAGTATATTCACCTCTCAATGGTCTAGATTCACAGCACAAGGATCCATAGGCCCAACATGACATATTTCCAAGTATGGCAAATATGCACAAGGCATACACCATCATGATGGGCATTACGTCTAGAAGTCTTGCCTTTGTAAACCGCTTATCGCGCGGATTGTCTGTGGATTCTAGTAGAAGGTGACAGCTCTATCTAGTCTTCGTATTCCACCACGTGTGTCAGATAAAGTTCTTAAAAGGTAAGGCCTTAATACAACATCATGGCGCGGTCCAGTTAGAGTTTTGCCCTCTTTCTGATCTATCCCATCGCCTCCTGCAAGAGAAGGGCTGATAAAGCCAGTATAACCATCTTTGTCTTGTTAGATATCTTTGCTACATAGAACCTCTCAACCCAGTTATCATAGTCTCCCTTGATTCATCATAGGACATATCTTTAATCCTAGTTAGATCACTATCGTTCCCTGAGGAAAATACGATATCTGGAATACTCCCGGTGAAGTGCTACATCGGTATAATCTATGCGCTTGCGGATTTATCCAATAGTCATAAGAAATACCAAAAAGCATTTCTGGCGCCGTTGCCAGGGAACGGTAGCTTTTAACTATTACCCTTTGGTCCTATTATCCTTGTTTCATTTAAACCTTTCTTTCCACATACACACTTATGGATCAAACACCTCTCTTCGAGTATGGTGCTCCAACGGGCGCTAGGTTAGAGCCACCTAGTTCATCTCAGACTATATTAGACATTCATTATGAGCTTCGCCCAAGCCTCATAAGGATGGTTCAGAACAAACCTTTTTCTGGGGACGAAGATGAAAATCCCTACACTCATCTACGTGACTTCGAACAATTGTGTTCATGTGTCCTCATCCATGGGATGAGGCGAAGTACCCTTAAGTGGAAGTTATTTCCATTCTCTTTGATGGGAATAGCCAAACAATGGTATTTTCGCCACGTAGATGATGCAAACGGAGAGTGGGAAAAGTTACAATCCAAATTCTGCCTAGCTTTCTTTCCCACCCTTCGAGTTGTTCGTCTTCGAAAAGAGATCATCACTTTCTCACAAAAGGACAAAGAACCTCTTGGTATGGCATGGGCCCGTCTCTTAGATCTAGTATCATCTGGCCCTGATCTTGCTATAACCGAGCCAACATTGTTACAACACTTTTATGGCGGTCTTAGCAAAAATTCTGCACAAATTCTTGACATGACTTCTAGGGGAGCCTTCCTGTGTTTACCCGTTAGTGAAGGGAAGAGTCTTCTCATGAAGATTCTTGAAAACACCCCCTATATTAACGTTTATAATGAAGGACCCATAGAAGGAGAAAAACCATTCCCTAGAAAAGAAGTCTCGATAGCCGAATCACCACCACTCCCATCCAAAGATTCTGCCATCGATCCTGAACCACAAATACCACAAATCTCGAAGGAATAAGAAATTCAACATCTAAACCATTCCTTCGAGTTCGAGGCTAACCTTTCATATGATCTTGCTGGTTTTGGGAATGCCCACAATTATCGTATCTAAAAGAGACCTTCTAAGAAACATCTTTCTAGACCTCTCGTGAAGGAATCTCTTCGGAAACCTCCCGCAACAACATCATCTTGTGCCTCGACTTCCCACATGGCACATCAGGAAAAGCTTGGGATATTTGATGAAGAAATATCGAGTGAGCTTATAGAAGAACTAAAGTGTTTAGAATCCAAATCTATCCTCTCCTTCTCTATGCCCACATCTGACTTATGTTATGAACCCATCCTTGATCCTAATGATTCCCCATGTGTTCCTTCATTCAAGTCTTATGATGACCCACTTAATGACTTCGGGAATTCATTAAGACACTCGAGGCATGGAAGTCATGAGGGCCATAAATCTGACCAAGAGGAGCATAATCAACGGTTAGAGCCATTGTCTACCGTTATAAGTCAAGAATGGTTGGATGAGGCCAAATACTCAAAGGAAGTAACTAAAATGCCCACACATGTGAGGAGAATATCCTGTCAAGTGTTGGGCATTGATAGTGAAATTTGCTACGATCCTAGCCTCGGGATCAACATCATTCCTCATTTCCATGTTCCAACATCATCAAAGAATCATCTATCCCAATCACAAAAACACCTTAGACTCCCTAATGGTCAAATCCTTGATTGTTTAGTATTCCTTCATGATGTTCTTGTGGTGGTTGATGATCTCAAGATCTTCCTAGATTTCCACATCTTTGACCTTCCTGGACTTTCCTTTCATCTCACTTTTATCGGAAGACTAGTCATGAGAATCTTGGAGAACACAATAGGAAATGAGAAGCTTGATCATAGAATAGGTGAAGATTATCTACCCATTTGGTCTTCCTGACCTCTCATCAAAGGGTTAGAATCTAAACCAGTTCTTGATCCACGGGGTGAGCTAATGTCAATCTCGCCAACAGCCATGACTCATTCAAGCCTTGAGAATGACTTGAAATGTCATGAGAAAGAAAGTGCTCATCCATTCTTTGAAAGGGAGAATGATGTCAATGAGCATGGAAGTTATACTCCGATCTTCCAATCAAATCAATGCTCAAATGAGAAATCTCCCAAATCAATCCTTCCCTCGACCATGACTACACACATGATCTACATCCCCTTCATTCTTCTTGTTTCAAAAATGTTTGCAAGGATGGTTGTAGATGTGTTTGTCTACCATAAATTTTGCAAATCTCATAGTGGTTTAAGTCTTAAGGATAGGTTTGAAAATGTTGGAGTTGAAGGGGAAACCGCTTCACCAACATAAGTTACAACTTGAAGGTTTCCCAAAGACAAGCTTGTGTCTTAAAATTAAGCACTTTTGGGAGCTAACCCAAGTCTTCTTCTTTTCCATTAAAGTTTGCTAATATATATATATATAACAAAAATAAAAAAATTCTAGTTTCCCAAAATTCTAAACTGAATAAAAATGACTTTGTAAAAAGAGATTAAGGGAATATTTGTGAAATTGTTCCTTCGGGTATTTTTTTCACTAACCATTTCAGGTTTGAACAAAAAGAATGATGGAGCAAAACACAAGGTATGTCCAACCAAACATCCTTCAATAATGAAGCACATTTAAAAGAAAATTTCACATCCTAGACTTGGATTTTCACATTGTAAAATGTTGCAAAATCCAAGTATGGGGGAGTGGATTTCTCTAAGAAATTCATGGCATGCTTCATTCTTAATTTTGTTTGGATCTCTCTACCTTGCTTTCTCTTTATACCTTGCTTATATTGCTAGTCATATAAATAATAAAAATTATAAAAAATGCAAATGCTATCTGGTTCACCATCCATGCTCTTGTCTCTTTTAAGTGAATCTCTTTATGCCTTCATACTTCCTAGTTCTATTTTGAGTATGCTTTGGTTTGGGAGTAGTGTACATACTCTTATAAGCTCTTTAATTTAAGCGTGGTGCTTAGGTTAAATAGTTTTCCTTAATCAAATTAGACATGGTGTCAAGTTTGATTAATGTACCAAAAGTAAACTTGTATGAAATTTGGTTGTGCTCTTGGACTAACCAATGCATGATAACTTCAAAATTTTGGTGGTTAAGTCATGAGATCTTTCATAAGGACAAATCAAGGGTTGAGGTAGTAATGAAATAATCTTGCAGATCTTTGCCTCAACCTTGCTTAACTTTTAAAAAATTGGTGAACAATGATGGGACATCTCTTTCTGTGCTAAAATGTTGAAATCAACTTTTTCTATAGCATAAAAGATGTCCTTTATTTCTATGACAATAATGCCCCTGCTTCGAATCATATGTGAATTCCTTCGGGTATATGTTGTCCACTAATCCTTTGCAGGAGAGAAGCAATGAATGGAGAAAAAGGGTCTGAGTACAACGCGACGATTCACAGAAGAAAGACCATTCGTCATCAGCAATGTCATGACGCAAGGAGTCGTCACGCTTCGAGATTACGGCTACAACACCTATAAAGGTAAATGGCCAACGTCTTAAAGTTTTCTATGAGCATGAAATTCCTGAGCAATAAATTGATATGATAGATTTTGTTCTTAATCCAAATTAGAACTTAAATCTACATGTTTTAATTTTTTTGTTCAAATTTCGAAAAAAGACCTTAGAAATGTCCTAGACTCGGCCTTGACTCCCCCCTCGTGAAAGATCGGCCCATTTGGCCTCTAAAGTGGTTCGGCCGAACCTATCTTTGGGCCAAACAGCCCGAAACTTCATGAGCTGACTCACCTGACCCTTCACTTCCCCCTCGTGAAAGGTCGGCCCATTTGGCCACTTTAGTGGTTCGGCCGAACCTATGTTTGGGCCAAACAACCCAAAACTTCACGAGACGACTCACCTGACCCTTGACTTCCCCCTCGTGAAAGGATGGCCCATTTGGCCACTTAAGTGGTTTGGCCGAACCTATGTTTGGCCCAATCAGCCCGAAACTTCACGAGCTGACTCACCTGACCCGATCAAGTTCGAAACCTGGCTCCTTCGTCCAAAATCTTTCAAAAAGCGTTCAACCGAACGTGGTTTTGGCTCTTCAGCCATGCCCATTGCTCCTGAGCGCTGGACCGACATTCTTATCCTGTTTTTGGCACGATCCAAGTAAAAGTAGAGGCGAAGGACGTTGAATTCTCTCTTCTTAACCTCTCCCTCTCCTTTTCCTCATCTCACTTTGTTCTTCTTCACCACCAGTAGAAATTCCATCTCCTCTTGCTTCCCTTCCTCCTTGCTTGACCTCACCATGGTTCCACCAAGAAGAAGAGCGAAATGGAAAAAATTCTACGTGTTGTTGCCAAAGAATGCAGTACCAACTTAGAAGAAAGAGTTTCTAAGGAGAGAATGACGCGTCTCGATTTTGAAGATAGCTTTAATGATCTTCGCATTATCTCTAATGCAAAGTTCAAACGCTTATCCACGGCCATTGAGAGAGAGGATCTCCTTGCCTCTCTTTCTCCTTAGTAATCCTCTAGAGCCATCGGCACAACCTGCCTCATGACCCTAATAGAAGACAGCATGAAGTGATGCTTGTCATCCATTATGCTAAGAACCTTCTCTCTCCATCTTCTCCCTTGGGTCACCTTAGCCCTTTATAGCAACAAGATACTTAGGCATGATAGTCTGTCACTCTTGAATCAATGAACACGTGCCTAAAGCTATCAATGACAAATGAAACTCTTGGTTCTATTGGTATCTTACCCCAGCAGAACCCCTCCATTTGATGTCTGCTCTGTCATTGAATTCAGCAGGCTCTAAAACAAGTATGGGGGAGTTCGGTCGAAACTCCAACTTGTCAAAACATCACAAGGATCACTGAACCATGTTGAACACTTCCATGACATGTACCAGAAAAAATTTGGACCAAAACGGCCACCTTTTTTATTTGGCCGAATCATATTTTTGGCAAAAATTCAGGAAGTTCGGAGCACATCAACATTCAGAGGTAAGAGATTCAAATGCAGAGATCATCGTGGCCAAACGGCTCCAAAGGCATTTGGGCGAATGCACTTCTAGGTCCTGGACCCACCAGTCAGCACCCCTTCAAATTCAAACTTCAAATCTGACTCGTTTGCCACATCTGTCCCCTTTTCTCTATACTTTTTCATTTATTTATTCACTTTCCCTTCAAAAATAAAAAAAATAAAAACAATTCCTTCATGAAACTTTTCACTTAGTTTAAATTCCTTTTAATATTGAATAAAACAAGAAGATCGCATCCAAAATTAAAATTTTGAAAAGTGACATGATCTATGACATTTAAAGGGTAAAAGCGTCATAAAGACGAATTCTTGCTTTTGCTTATGCTAGTGGGAAAATATCTTGATAGGGAACCATATTGACTAAGTTGTTGATTAATGTGATATAGTTCTCGGCTCATGATTCATACCCTGTCTATTTAAGGTTCTTGGATAATAATTTTTGAAAACGTCATAAAACCATAATGTCACTACTCCTCTATAGTGAGAAAATTCCTACCAAAACCATACATGCCCTTTCATGATTTAAGCTTTCTACATAAGCTGCTTACTTTGTGTTCAGTTTAGTCAAGTTTTGTGATCCTTGTTGAGAGACTTATCATGCTCCCAAGATCAAGATCACGTACACGCCACATATACATGCTGCTTCTACACTGGAAGTACGCAGAAACATGCCTTACATTTTCCATATAGTTCATGCTCCATGATCTAATAGAAAATCCTCTCTCTAGTATGTGCTAGTAAATGAGACATAGACTATGCAAAATTATGAAAAATAATAATAATATATATAGCAAAAAAATTGATGAGCATATCAAAGCTCATAGAAAAAAATGATGATGAGCATATCAAAGCTAATAGAAAAATAAAGATAGCTATGTCTCAAAATAATAAGTTAGGAAAGAGAGATCATATAAAGGAGTTTTGATATTTTACCATGTTTCCACACACTTGCACATCTTGATCTAAGAGTATGACATTTCTCTCCTTGGATCCGGAGTTTGACTTTACAATATATGCAAGGTAAGTATGCTACATTGTTTATCCCGACCTAAGCCCCACATAAGCCATTTAGAAATAGGGAGATACAGAGAAGGCAACCTCTCTATGCCTTGGTGAGGAAACATACACTTTGAGTGACTTAGAGTACTATAAGAGGAGTAAGTTGACTTATGTGCTTTCTTTTGAAAAATTTATCAAAAACTCCAAGTACTAAAATATGATTTGGGAAAGATGAATTTGCCTTCAGAGCTGTTCCATTTCTCAACTTCTCAAGGATATATGTTAGCCAATACCACATATCCCATTGGTATGACAAAATGTCTTGAATGAATCTTTATGTTTGTTTTCTACTTTGAATAACATAGACTTGTTATCTTTTAACCTTTACTCGAGGACGAGCAAAGAGGTAAGTATGGGGGATCTTGTTGACGCTAATTACAAGCTATTTTATCACCATCAAAACACCGTCAACATCCTCATATTCAAAGGAAAACAAGAATAGCATGAACATAATTTACCCAATAACTAGTTCCACATGTCCCATGACTATTTGATGCAGGTAATGACAAATGGGTTCTTTTGGGAGCCAGTGGGCCCACTTAGGGGGTCAGCCGACCACCCTATGGACCCACTTGGCATCCTTAGCCCCCATGATCCATGTAACACCCTCAAGAATACTCTCTACCCTTGGATCCAAGTATATTCACCTCTCAATGGTCCAGATTCACAGCACAAGGATCCATAGGCCAAACATGACATATTTCCAAGTATGGCGGGTCAACCAAGTTCCAAACTTGATTGTCTCCCATGGAATCTATGTCGGATCTTATGGCACTTTGCCATTTCTCGGAATCTAGGTCCATCATTGCTTCCGTGTATGTCGCAGGTTCGTCACCGTCTAACAATAACACTTCCCCATGTGCCTCATGGATTCTTGTTGACCTTCGTGATTGTGGAGGTGTTTCTAGTGCCATAGGTATCTCAACTTGTTCTGCTACATTAGCATCACTCGAAGAGTTCTCCCCTATTGGCTCATCTTGAACTTCTTCAAGATACACCTTTTGTTCACTTTTCTTTCTTTTGTGAAACACTTTCTCTAAGAAAACACCGTTCCGAGCAATAAACATTTTGCCCTCTGATCGGTTGTAGAAGTAATACCATAAAGTTTCCTTTGGATATCCCACGAAAAAGCATTTGTCCAACTTGGGTGTAAGTTTATTTGACATAAACTTCACAACTCCAAATCTTTAGAAAAGACAAACTGGGACTTTTACCAGTCCACATCTCATATGGTGTCTTAACTACGGACTTAGACGGTACCCTATTCAACGTGAAAGAAGCTATTTCTAGAGCGTATCCCCAAAACAATAGTGGTAGGTCTGACTGACTCATCATAGACCGAACCATGTCTAACAAAGTCCGATTATGTCACTCAGACACGCCGTTTCTCTAAGGCATTCTGGGTGGCGTAAGCTCTCAAACAATTCCACAACTCTTTAGATGATTGCTAAACTCGTGGCTCAAATATTCGCCACCATGATCAGATTGCAAGGCTTTAATTTTCTTGTCACATTGATTCTCTACTTCATTCTGAAATTCATTGAACTTTTCAAATGTCTCAGGCTTATGTTTCATTAAGTACACATATCCATATCTACTAAAATCATCAGTGAAGGTTATGAAGTATTAGAATCCGCCTCTAGCTGTCATACTCATTGGTCCACATACATCAGTATGTATGAGTTCCAACAAGTCTGCCGCCCTCTTAGGAAAACCTATGAAAGGCCCCTTGGTCATCTTTCCCAACAAGCAAGCCTCACATGTCTCGTATGATTCAAAATCAAATGAAGTTAGAAGTCGATCAGAATGGAGCCTCTTCATATGATTCTCACTTATATCACCTAAATGACAATGCCACATATAGGTAGGACTTAACTCATTAAGCCGACACCTTTTAGCATTAATATTACAGATAGGTGCATCATTAAGATTTAAAATAAACAATCCATTCACAATGGATGCAAAAGCCACAAACATGTCATTCTTTGAGATCACACAACCATTGTCTTTACTCGCAAATGAACAACCATCCTTCATCAAACATGAAGGTGACACAATGTTTCGACTTAAACTAGGAACAAAATAACAATTATTTAACTCCACGATAAATCCTGACGGGAGGTGAAGTTGCATCGTCCCAACGTTCAATGCAGCAACCCTTGCATTATTGCCCACGCAGAAATCAACTTCACCCGTTTTCATGTTTTTACTTCTTATCATTCCCTGCATCATATTGCAAATATGAGCAACCGATCCGGTATCAAATACCCAAGGATTAATATAAGAATCAACGAGAAAAATGTTTGTAACATAAACAAGTGTACAAGCAACGGGAGAACCTTTACTACCGCCATCCTTCAAGGATTCTAAGTACAACTTGCAGTTCCTTTTCCAGTGACCTTTCCCCTTACAATGAAAGCATGTAGCTTCAGCAGCTGGTCCAGTGGCCTTAGGCGCAGGAGGGTTTGTCTTAGAGATCTCATCTTTAGCCTTGGCCTTTTTTTTCTTCCAAGCCCTCTTCTTAAAGTTAGGCTTGTTTTGGACCGCCATCACATGGCTACTACCAATACCTTTCTTGATATCAACTTATTTTGTCTTAAGCATGCCACACAATTCATTCAAGCCATTCTCTGCCCATGCATATGGTAGTTCAAAATGAAGTTCTCATAGCTGGGCGGAAGAGACGCGAGTATGAAATCAGTGGCCAACTCTGGGCCCATTGGGAAGCCAACTTTCTCCAATCTCTGAGTGTGACCAACCATCTTGATCACATGTGGGCCAACTGTTGCGCCCTCTTCTAGCTTGGTTTTGATAAAATCCTTGGAAACATTGAACCTTTAGTCCTAGCTTGAGTCTGGAACATATCATTAAGTGCAACGATCATATCGTACGCTGCATGGTTATTATCAAATTTCATCTACGGATCAGGTTCCACAAAAGCAAGCATAAGGCAACTCACTTCAAGATCAACATCACATGCTTTCTTATAAGCAGTTTTCTCTACAGCAGGTGCATTATCAGCAGGCTCATCTAGTAATGGGGTGTCTAGAACAACTTCCTTTTTCTCATCCCTGAGAACAATTCTCAGGTTGCGGATCCAATCCGTATAGTTTGTTCCATTCAACTTATCTTTCTCAAGAATTGAACGTAAAGTAAACGGTTGATTGCTGGGAGCCATCTACAACAAAAGTAATGCAAAATACTTAACACAAAAGAATCCAAGACGGAGTAAAATCATATTAAACTTTTAATAGAATCTACTCCCACTAAAATCAATATCCATCTATTGAAACTTAGTGATTCAAGACCCACAACTAACAACTCTACTAGTGAGCTTTAGCATCACCGCTAGGAGACATGGTAGATTGGTAAGAATCTCCTTGCTAATCATATCACATATGACTCTTGTTATTGGATGGCATCTTCATGCTTGTGTTACCAACAACTAATGCTCCAAGGTCCCTAACCGTTAGGATGACCTTATTCAAGTAACCAAACCTTCTGCGGCAAGTATCCGATACGAACCTGTCTAGTCAAGGAAAACCGGTGGCACCCTAATTTCATAGATCCACCACTAATCGTACAAGACACGTGATAGTGCAAGGTTTGGGGAAGCCCTAGAACTTAAACATTATTGAGGGATCGTTCTACTTCACTATCGTATATGTAGACAAAAACATTATCGCACGTGAAAGTAAAACACAATAAGAATGACATAAATACAGATTTGACATGGTATAGCCCATTGTTCCTTTGGGGATCTCCATTTCCATGATTCAAGCATGTCATCCTTTCATGATGAGTCCACCAAGACTATCTATCACTACCGCAGGACAGTGAAATAAAATTACATGGTCGCAGATAGAATCATCATAGATTGACACAGAGACCATTACATATGAATGGACAATATCTATGGCTCTAGCCATATTATCATACTCATGACATGCAAGCCATGAATTAATTACATACATCCATCACATACACATAAGGGCTATACCAGTCATGAATTCCTGCAACACACAGTTAACCGATTCTGACGTCTAAACTTAAAACACCAAAAACATAATTTTACAAGCCATTTTCGCAAATCTAAAATCAGTATTACCTTTGTTGGCAGTGTTCTCTCTCTTCAAAATTTTCTATAGATCAATTTTCATATAAAATTCGTCTCAATCCGAGGTCGTATGCAAAAGTTATGGCTATTTTACCGAACAACACTTTTCTTACAAATTTCCTCTCCGATGGCGAATCCAATCCACTACCGCCGTGCATCGTATGCGCCTAGAACTTGACCTAGGTTCGATTCAATCAATCTTATTGATCTCCAACTCACTGTAATTGGGTTTACATGTATCACTTAACTCGTATGGCGGAATTCCAACGGGTATGAGTAGATCGTTACAATACTAACGTGGCAAGATGACGAACCATGATCAGAGATTGATCTAGAACCGTGCATATCTTCATATGCACATACCCAAATCTATAACAAGGCATCTACGGCTCCGATACCACTAAAGGGATATGAGGTTGCTATGCTAGCCGGCAAACAAAATTTTTGAAACCATAAACCAGGAACTACTGCTAGTTATACATCACGGGATTACCACTAGATGCTTAGGTGCAGCGGAAGCGATTCGATGTAGTCGTGCGCGTCACAGCAGTGTTGTTTACTTGTGAGGTCGGCCGTCTCAACGTCCCTTCGTGTTGTTCGTCCTTGTGCTCCAGATGCAGCACCTCCGAGGTATCCCACATGTGCAAGGAGGAAACATTGCGCCTACGGACTGCTAGGTCCGCGAGGAGCAGTAGGCGCGAACGTGGGGAGGCGACGGTAGCTTCCAAAAGGCGTGGGATCAACTCGTCACGTGCACACCCCTTGCTTATATAGGCGTCCTAATGATCTTCCACGTCGGAGGTCCATTAGTAACCCTAAACCTAGTCTAATTTGGGTCCAACCCGAATTAGGCCTCCAGCCCCTTAAGCGTGTGACCCTATGGGTTCACGCACACATAGACATGGCACAATTACTCTTACTCAACTAATAGTTGATAGCGGCCTCTAGCAAGGCGTGTCAACTCCTATGCATCTGCTACGATCATATCAGACGAACCACCACAAAACCATATACATGTTATCCCTTTGCCCTACGATATTTGTTCCAACTTGTAGGTTAACACTTAACCCAAGCATGGTCATGCATTTCATGATCTCATCAGTCGAGTGGTCCAGTGATATCTCTATCATATGGAGAGTGGCAAATTCTATCTTAATTGACTATGTCTTGCAGCATGTTTCCCGACAAACTCGAAAGCCGCCTTTATAACTACCCAGTCACAGAGTAGCGTTTGGTAGTCCCTGAGTAGGTCGTTTCACATCTTGAGTACATACAACAATCTCAGGTCTAAGAACATAGCTTACATGATGTCTATAGAGACAATCTCACGTTGGGTCAATCCTAGTGGCCAGGACATATGAATGCGGTCTTGTGGATGTCTTCTTCTACCATGAAGATTTGATTGTACCCAGCATTGCCATCCATAAAACTGATCACTCTATGACATGCTGCTACATTCACCAGCATGTCGGCTTACTAGCATCGGGTACCATTCATCAGGGTAGCTTTGTTGAGGTCCCTAAAGTCAATGCAAACCCTCTCTTTTCCATTCTTCTTGTACATAGGGACCACATTGGCAATCCAATCGGCGTATCTACTTTGCCGAATGAACTTTGTTTCATATAGACGAGTGATTTCAGTTTTCACTTCAGCTTTGATAATTCTGTGGTGCTACTTAACCGACCGATATCCATCCTTAATCGACAAATGATGTTCGACCAACTTTTGATCAAGACCGGGAATCTCGTAATACTCCCAAGAAAAACATTCCTTGTACTCCTTCAATAGAGCAATCAATTCCTCTCTAAACTCGGGATCTAACTTAGCATTGATGTACGTCAGCCTTGGCTTATCACCACTTCCAATATCAACAGCTTCTAACTCGTTAGCTGACGTAAACCCCTTGCCCATCTTAACTTCGTCGTCATCGATTGATGTATGCATTATTCCATTTTCTTTAAGCCGACTGCTTGGATCGGCTATTGACTCACACTATTGAAAGTGACCCAGTCTTCCTGCAACCTTCTTCTAAAGAAACAATCGTACACGTAATCTTCCAAGTCCGAGTAAGCAGGGTCAACGGTTGCTATTGAAACTGAATAATCGACCAGAATGACTTCGAGTTCGTCATTATCCAACCATTGCATTGCACACTAATGCATGGTGGATGGGATGCAACAGTTGGCATGAATCCAATCTCTCCCTAAGAGCAGATTGTATGAACTATCTCCATCAATGACGAAGAAGGTAGTCAGTAAGGTTTTGCTGCCAACAATCAGCTCCACTTGTAGAACTCCTTGAGCTCTTGATGTTCTTCCTTCAAACTCCCTGAGTATCAGATCTATTTTGAGGAGTTCTTTGGACTCCAGCACCAATTTGGGGATAATGTGGGCCGACATTAGGTTGATGGAAGCACCACCGTCGATCAGTATCCTTCCAACAAATCTCTTATTGATCTATCCTTGGATGTACAACGCCTTCAAGTGTTTGTGCCTCTCAGGTTTGCCGAAGACTACCTGAAATTCATGTGTGAGCACACTGATTTGCTCTCCAAATTCTGACACATCGAAGTCAGAATAGACTTTGGTGTCCACCGGTGCTCTGAATTCCACGGAGAGGAAGAAGCTTGCAAAATGGCTTGCTGCTTCCCGCTGCCGCCTCTCGGCTCTCTAGCATCAGACCCTCCTCTTTTGGGTCTTGGTCAGCCTTCTAAGACTCTAGGTCATCTGGTGCTTGACGTGCTAGCCCTCTTGTGGTTGGGTTTAATCCTGAAGGACCGGAAACGGCGACCAGAGGGGGGGTAAATGGGAGCCAAATAAAAATTCCTTTCAGAAGATCTTGACCCTTGTCCCAAACACTTCCCAAAGAGCAAGCTAGGCTCACGACCCACAAGTGGGTGGATGTTCTAGGAGAAGTCATAGGAACACAACGGAGCTAGCTACGAACCCAACGAGACAAACCACGACGAAAATGGAAACTCGTAGCGAGCAGCAGAGGCGACGGACGCTGGAAGACAGCGCGACGGACGTTGGCGACGGATGCTTAGGCGAGCGTCCGTCGGCCTTCCAGAGAGCCTGACAGACACAGAAAAACTGCAGAGGCGACGGACGGTCGGTGACGGATGCTGAGAAGATCGTCCGTCGGCCTACACGAGAGCAAAAACAGAACTGCGCAACTCACAGAATGCGACAAACGCTGGGCAACGGACTCTGAGAAGCGTCCAACGCCGAAAACTCACACGCAAGCGGACGGTCGCGACGGACGCTGACGTCATCTTGTCCTAGCGTCTAGCGCCACCCGACGGACCGTCCGATGCCAAATCCTAGAGCGTCTGACGCCCTCGAACAGAGCGCAGAGACGCGAAAACCCCGGTTCTCTTCACCAAATCTTTCCAAAACCAATCCAAATGGTCGCCAACTGCAACCAAATTTTTTAGGCATGATCCTTGTGCAGTTGGGGAGCTATCCCGAATAAATCATCGCTCAATTTGGAGAGGATAAACAGGAACACTCGGATTTGGGGGAGAAAAGGCAAAAACGAAGAACACTGCAAAGAAATTGCTTGATCTACGCACTCGTGAGGTTTGAGGTGAATTCTTTCGGTGCAAAGATGCTCCTCACAAGTACTAAGAACTTGGTTCAAACGGAATTTGCAAATCTTCTCTCAAACAAGACTTCTCATCTCGGGAAAAAGAGAGAGCAAAAGCAAAAACAAAGAACACGAGCAAAAACGCAGGACACGATCAAGTAATCAACGTCGCCATGGCTAACGGAGGTTACGGCCTCCGATTCCTCACAACAAACTCAAGTTCTTACAAAGGTTGGTGAAATCAACCTAGGGATCTCCTGAACTAGGAGAGAGTAGAGAGAGAGAGTTGGGGCAAAATGATTAGGGTTCAAGAGATGGTATGAGGGATACTCCTTCACCCCCTACTTATCGGGCTTTGGCTATTTCCCAAAGACCCCCTAGATACATTGAGTGAACTACCTAGCCTAAGCATTGCAGTCCAAGCTCCGGAAAATATCTCCCGCATTTTGAATGGACGGCCCCGCTTCCTGCCGGGAGTTGTCGTCGCCTCGATGCAACCTCCAGGATTCCGCCACGTGCCATCCCCGCTTCCTCGGAAGCTCCGCCTAGGTTTTGAGGCCCAAACCCAGGAAACCCGCCACCGGTAGCTTTGGGCTCAACTACCGAACCCCGAGTTTTGCGGCCCAAACTTGGAAACCGACGCGGATGGTTTTGAGGCCCAAACCACCAAACCACTCGACACAAGCCACCTTGTCTTCGCCCGGTCGGACTCCGAGTCCCCTGAGCCTCCGCTCGACTCGCGCGTCCACCGTCTTGACTCGGCCGACTCGGTCTACCTCCATGTCTTCTCGCACTCGCCGGTGCCAAGTACTAGCCACCATAGCTAGTCCGCTGGCGCCCATGGTCCCTCAGTCCGAGCCCCACTTCCGCCCTTCACCGCTCTCAGTCCATCGGCACGACAAGCCTCTACTCGACCTTCTCCACGCCATTGACCACTGTCACTAGGCATAGCACCTGCACACCACAAGCCGATAGATAGGCACACATTTGCTTTCGCAAAGGATTAGAATCAAGCCACTCAAACTGAAACGCTCAAGTGTTGGGCAATCACTCATCACAAAACTGAACTACATGGGCACTTACCCACCATGTGTTCGCAAATCCACATTGACAACTTCAGTACTGGACCAACCACCAACACCATCTTTGACGATACGCCAATTCCCATTCTTATACTCCACTCGTCCATGAGTGAATCGGCCATCAACTTGGAGTCTTCTATATTCTTCATACTGCCTGCTGCACCTAGGGCAATTGTCCTTGGTAGGAGTTTCCAATCCCTTGACAAGGTAGTACATGAAGAATAGGTAGTTCTCATGTACGTCAATCGGTTCTCCAGCTCCAGAGTGCTCTGCCAGTGGGATCTTTCCCTAAGCCTTCTCGCTCTAATGTCGCCATATGTCTTGAGATACGGCTGAGTAATCTACGTCGGGTGGCTCGACTGTCCCGATCAAGACGAACAAAGCTCTCTGCTTCTCCATCCTTCACAGGATTTCCAAGAATTCTTCCTCGGTCACTCGGGAATCTAGACCAAGAACTCCCAATCTTTCAGCTTGAGTTGGGGTCGAAACTTTGGCTTTTCCTTTGTCCATGGTTGACGATTGTGGTCCCACTAGGCATGCCAAAATGTGTTGACATAAAAAATGGGCTCTGACGTCAGCACCGTGCAAGGCCTGCGAAGACCGTGCAACAACAGAGTCTTGATTTCCTAAACCTCTTAAATGGCTAGGCCACTTCGGCTGATCGATCTTAGGCGTGCCAGTCAATTTGACCTACAATTGATAAGGAGATAAAACTATCAAATTATGGAACCTGCTGGTTGTGGCTAGACAGTTCCATGAATGTGCGACTCTCAGATAGTCGATTGATCGAAGCAAATTGACCAAAGAGTCAACTCCTAGCAATGTAAAGCATAATAATAGAACATAAACGGTTATTCATAGTATATCATTGATAAACCATATAATAATCCGATCACATTGATATATGAAGTAAGGATGCGATACATGCGACATTTACCAGCCCAAACTATCAAATCTACTAAGCATATCAGATAAAAAATAACCGAGAACAGAGGTGTGTTCCCATGCAGCCATGATGATAGTTAACTCGATAACTTAGCTAACTTACTAGCATTAGGGTGTTTCCATGCAGCCATAAAAGTAAACAAGCTAAGTCACGTCTAGTACGTTTAATAGATATAATCATGTTGAGACAATAAAAGCACATGTACCATATGATTGAAGTGCAACTAGATCGGCTATGCTAGCTGATATGTGGTCCATGAAGCATGAACAAGATCCATAAGTCCAACCATAAACGGATCTAAGATTAGGCAGACGTAACCCAACATACTTGGCAGTGGGGTCCGGTAGATGCAGTCGTACCATGTATGTTGAGCCAAATCCATCTACTCTCAAACCAGTCTAATAACCAAAATTATGTCTCAAACCCACAACATGTAACAATCCCGACCAACAGATTAGCAGATAAGATCTCAGATCTATAGCTTTAACGTGTATATGAGTGAAAACATGTAAAACAATTGATTTAGATGGAATTGAAGTGCGGGCCAATCCGTTGGTTGAGATTCACAAGATATTGTTGCAATAGATAAACAATGCATAACAAACAATATCAATAACTTAATGAATCTATTAGACCGCCAATCTAACAGAGCCGATAACTAGCTTGAAGCAATGACTCATGTGAGATTGAAGCAATGCAGCCCCGTGAACATAGATTCAAACCGATAACTAGCTCAGATCGAGCTTGTACGAGTTACACAATACAACCGTACAAACGAGACATGAACCAAGGCTAGACTTACAAGCAAACTGATGGTCAATCTGTTCGATGCAGTCCGGTCCGTCGAAGGTTCACCGAAATCTACTCTACTCCTACTCCTAGGGTTTGGCCAGTGGCCGAAAAGAAAGTTGTATATTTGATTCATTGGTTGTTCTCTACCATTCTCTAGGCCTTGCTATTTATAGACCATAGCACATAACCTAACCGGCCGTAACACAAGTCCTAAAGATAAGGAAACAAAGGTGACTTGGGCTTGAATCTTTCTTCATGCCAAAACCGATGTGCACGCTCCGTTGTAACCGGCTGAAAAATCCTCTTGTGTGGTCTCGTCGATTAATTTCCTTAGTCGATTCTTCGGGTCCATCCAAATGGCGCTCTCAAAGGCCCGTCACTAAGGCCCATATGCATGCATCTGGTTGCGCTTAAATATAGTGTCAACAGTTTCACAAACAATTCACATAATTGCTAATCGATAAAGATTGTCTTTAATGAATATTCAAGAAACTCATAATATGTCATGGATACAAGACAATACAACCATCTATATAATTGCCTCTAAGGCATACTCCCAACATATATGTTACTCCCTCCGTCCCAAATTATAAGACGTTCCAAGAATCTTGGAGAGTCAAAGCATCTCAAGTTTGACCAAGAATTATAGAGAAAACTATAAAAATTTATGATATTAAATAGACATGTTATGAAAATATAATTGTTAAAAAATCTAATAATATTTAGTTGACATCATAAATATTATTATATTAGCATATAACTTTGGTCAAAGTTGAGATAGTTTGACTCTCCAAGATTCTTGGAACGTCTTATAATTTGGGACGGAGGGTATCGGATACCTAGAAATAGGGTACCCAATTTACCACACTCCACGAAAACAAAATAACCCTCGGGGGCTCCTTCGACTCGCCCGAGCCAAGGTGGCGTCATCTGTGATGTCATCAACCCTCGAGGGTTCTTCCGCCTCGCTCGAGCCAAGGGGGCAGCATCTGTGACGTCATCAACCCTCGGGGGCTCTTCTGCCTCGCTCGAGCCAAGGTGGCTCATCCGTGACGTCATCAACCCTCAGGGGCTCTTCCGCCCCGTCCGAGCCAGGGAGATGTCACCCGTGACGTCCCTCACCTTCGGAGATCTCACCGCCATCAACAGCCTGTGATGCCCTAGTCCATATAGTCAAAAGGTCCACAGTACTCTCCGTCCTCAGGGATGGGGTTCAAGGCATGAGTCGCCATGCCAACCTCTGTTCACCCTGCGGTACAAGGTCTTGTGCTGCCTAACCAGCGACTTCTGCGCACTACATCCGCGTCATGCCTCCGATGGACACTCCAACAGGGATTAGGGCGTCATCAGCCCTGTATGACGGAGTATCTCACCTTCGAGGTTGTGGCTTACCGTGGGACTTACCACGCTGTTTTGGGAAGGCCGTGCTACGCAAAGTTCATGGCCGTCCCAAACTACACTTACCTCAAGCTCAAGATGTCGGGGCCGTGCGGTATCATTATAGTCTCCTCCGATGTCAAGGTGGCGTACCAGTGCGAGGTAGACTGCTGCGAGAACGCAATGGCCGAGGTGCGCAGCGAGGAGCTGGTGGCGGCGATCGAAGCCGCTAACAAGATGGACGTCGACCCCTAGAGCGCGAAGAGCTCGGACGCCCACGGCACCAATAGCTATGTCGCTTTTCTACTATTCTCTAGTATACCTATCACCATGTACATACGCATGTAACTTTTCTTAAGAGCAAAAAGTTCGAGGAATAAAAACGCGGGAACTCTCGGACTGACCGCTTAGCAAGGTGCACTCTCGGCACGCACCAGAACACACCTCGCTCGAGGGCTGGGAAGGGGGTAACCCCCTGTCTTTCACTCCAAAAACTTTTTTGCTCAAAACTGCTTTTGCCGATCTGCTAAGCGAAAGCCAGATCTCCCGCACCAAGAGAAGAAATCTCACCGGACCGTGCTGAAGGGCCGTGAGGTACTCCGACTCTCCGAAGCCCAGTGCCTCCGCCCAACCGCCCGCCCGAGCAGGTCAAAACTCTAACAGGGAAAATCTAACAAGTGGCCCAAGCAAAAGGCAAATGCGAAAACCAACAAGCAAACAAACTTAAAATAAGCTCACCAAGGAGCTATCAAAGTCGTCTAAAGCCCTCCCAGGGGCACATCACAAGATAACTTAAATTGTTTGTTACAAGGGCCCTCGGCCCTGATCACTGACCACGCAGGGTCACTCCCCCGGTGGCGGGAACACTTCATAGTCAAGCTTGGCGGCCAGGATCGCCGCTGGATCCTCCGCGTCGGCCTCGATCCGATCGAGCAGATCCTCCGGGGCATCCGGGGGATAGCCTTCGCTGATGAGCGAAGGAATCACCGCGTCATAGAGGCAGGCGGTGATGGCCATCGTGCGGTGGACCCCGACGCGCAGGGCCTCCTGGATCCACGCTTGGCCCCATTCCCAGAGCAGGTTGACGTGCGTCCTGGCCGCTGCCGGACCACCCTCGACGGCTACCACGCCGAAGAGATTGCACACCCCGTGCACGGCCTCGCGCAACGCCTGCGCCTCCTGCACGCCGGCCTGCAACCCTGAAGCAACAGAAAGGGATCTCAACCTCTAAACAAATGACGCACAATGCCAAGGCAAACGGGCATACGGAGGAAACATACCTGCATTCTCCCCCTCCAGGTTGTCGACCGTTGCACGGAGCTGCGAGATGACCGCTTGAAAGGTCCTAGATGGCTAGAGGGGGGGGTGAATATCCTAATAAAAATTCTACATATCACTAGAGAAAATAGTTAGATAACACTTAAGCGAAGCTTTTTGCTCTAGCTCTACTTGGGGTGCAAAGCCACCTATCCAATGCAATTCTAGTCAACTAAGTGCTTGTCAATCAATAGCAAGAACCTAAAGCACTTAGCACAAGCTAGCAAGAACAACTACTAAAGAAGCTAACTAGCAACAAAACTAGACAAGATATGAAATAGTAAATACAAGAGAGGAGGTGATTGTTATACCGATGCCTTGTGATGTATGGATGTCAATAGGATGAACCAATCACAATGAATACCAAAGAGTAGCCGGGAGACAAGAATACAATCGATTTTTCTCCCGAGGTTCACTTGGTTGCCACCAAGCTAGTCCCCGTTGTGTCGACTACTCAAATGGTGTTTCGGTGGCTAATTGGCAATTCACAGGCCAAACCCACTAACTCGGGCGCCACAAGAAACCACCCAAATGAGAGTAACTCAATGACACGAGAAATCCACTAGAGTTACCCTTTGGCTCTCCGCCGAGGTGGGTACAAGCCCTCTCACAATCACCGAAGTCGGCCGCAAACAATCACACATTACGTCGAAGCTTCTCCACAATTGCCAAGCCGTCTAGGTGTTGGCAAACACCAAGAATAACAAGAAACCACGCGGCGATGACGATGACCAAGTGCCACTAAGATGCAATGCAATGATCAAATCACTTGGATCACTCAAACTCTCACAAGTATGCAACAAGAGTGAAGAGAGTGAGTTGGGGGCTATCTTAACTAAGCATAAGTGTATCAAATGAATGAGAGGTGCAAGAGAGAGCCTTAGGAGCCGGCCACAACACTTATATAGCAACCACCAAGCAACTAGCCGTTTTGCCCCTTCATTGCCACTGTCTGCGTTAGTCCGGGCGCAGATTGCACAGGGGGTCCGGACCATAGCGCATGCGTCCGGACCCTCTGTCAGTTTGAATTCGCCCGTTGGCGCCCTTCTTTGTGCCTGCATGTCACCTTCGGACCCTGTCAACAGTAGCGTCCGGACCCGCTTTTCCTTGCATCCGAATCCATTCCAGAGAGGGTCCAGAGAGCTCCTCAGCTCCGGACCCATGTCCAGTCTCTTGCGTCCGGACCGCATTCAGTGTCCGGATATATACAACAGAGGAGTCCAGAGAGCGCAGAGCTCCAGACCCGCGACCGGAGTCAACGTCCGGACCTCCTGTCTAGAGAGGTCGAGGCCTAGGGTCTGCTTCCGGACGCATGTCCATTGGTCCGGACCCTCTTTAGCTTGCATCTGTACCCTGCGTCCGAAGCACTTCTGAGTGTCAAACCGATCCTCTGCTTCTTCTCCAAGCTTCCATGTGCTAACACCTTGTGATCCATGCCTTTGTTCATCTGTGTTAGCTTTTACAATATATTTCTTGGATTTTAGTTCATGTTTGTGTCACTTAGGTTCATTTTAGATATGCAATGCAAATGACCTAGTGGCACATGATAACCGCAATCGAAACTAGTTTTCGCTTCTTAATAGTACGACTATCTATCCTAAAGGTGATCACACTCTCTATAGTGTCTTGATCACTAAACCAAAAATGACCCTATGGATATACCTTTTCCTTGAGTCCATTTTGTTTTTCTCTTTCTTCTTTTCATTAGTCATGGAGCACTTGATCCATCATGATCTTTCATCTAGCTCCACATCTCAAGGTGAACCACCCTATCTTGATCATACACTTAGTTCAAGGGTTAGTCCATAGGTTTCATCAATTACTCAAAACCAAACAAGGTCTTTCAATCTCCCCCTTTTTGGTAATTGGTGACAACCTTTCACAAAAGAATATATATGATGAAAAATCACTTTGGTAGTATTAGATCCCCCTACATATATGATATATGAGTTTGGTTCATTTTGATCACATATGCATGAATAGGAATTGTGGGAGAGTAAATTCTACCAAATGATGCTAAGGTGTGTAGGATGGACCTTTGAAGCGTGATACCAATCGGAGTGCAATATAAACCATCCTTAGCATCATGAATGCCTAGAAACCACTTGACAAACAACTTAGAAACACTTTGAGAGAACTAGATACCACTTAAAGATGTAACAATCTGAGCATGCTAGTTCCTCAAACACCATATCAATTTTGGTTCTAGCATTCACCACACAAGCATATCATGAATGTAAAAACATATGCAAGCAAGCACTTATGAATGCACAAAGATATGCAACAACTTTATTCATAGGCTTGCTCCCCCTACTTGTGTGCTTTCATTTTCAAAAATATTTTTTCTTTGTTGTACTACTTACTTCTCCCCCTTTGTCATTTATTATCATAAAAGATGTGCTCAAAGATTTGATTATTGGAGAGAAGCTTAGTTGTGGTTCAATCTAGATTACTTGCCCGAAGCTATTTAACTCGGTTTAAACCATGGACAAGCTTGTTCACACATCCTAGAATGGTTATCTTACCCATGTTGAGCTAAACATTTGAAGTTCATGATCTAGATCAAACTCTAGGATTGCAAGCCCACAAATATGTTATATGCTACCACTAGATCAAGTCAAGCATAGAAGCAATAGTGGTACCATATAAGCATCAAAATCATTTGATTTTCATGAATGAGCCTAATGGATTGATGTCTAGATGCACTAACAAGTCCTAATAAGGATGAATGACATGTCAACCAACTTGTACCTTGCTTTACTCAAAGGAGAGGCATGTCATATATGGGGGTGCATCAACACATATTTGAGAAGTCAAGAATGTTCAATTCATTCCTTAGCTTGCAAAACCTCTTCTCATCTAATGGCTTGGTGAATATGTCGGCAAGTTGATCATCGGTGCCAACACTTGTGATTTTGATATCACCCTTGAGTTGATGGTCTCCTATGAAGTGGTGCCTCACATCAATGTGCTTGGTTCTTGAATGTTGAACCGGATTGTTGGTTAGCTTCACCGCACTTTCATTGTCACATAGCAATGGCACTTGCTTGAAATTCATTCCATAGTCATTCAAAGTTGCTTTCATCCAAAGCAATTGAGCACAACAACTACCCGCACTTATGTATTCGGCTTTGGCGGTAGAGAGTGCAACACTATTTTGTTTCTTTGATGACCAAGATACAAGTGACATGCCTAGCATTTGACATGTGCCCGATGTGCTCTTTCTATCAATCTTGCATCCCGCATAGTTGGAGTCCGAATATCCAATCAATTCAAAGTTAGACCCCTTGGGATACCACAATCCAACATCTTGTGTATGCTTCAAGTACCTCAATATTCTCTTTGTAGACTTCAAGTGACTTTCTCTTGGAGAGGCTTGGAATCTTGCACACATGCATACACTAAACATCACATCCGGCCTAGAAGCGGTCACATAGAGTAAGCTTCCAATCATAGACCGATACAACTTTTGATCCACCACATCACTATCCAAGTGTCCATTAGTGCCCATTGGAGTGCTAATGCCTTTTGAATCTCCTAAGCCAAACTTCTTCGTCATATCCTTGATGTACTTGCCTTTACTCACAAAGGTGCCATTCTTCAATTGCTTGATTTGAAGACCAAAGAAGTAGCTAAGTTCACCAATCATTGACATTTCAAACTCATTTGTCATCATCTTGCCAAATTCTTCACAAAAATCTTGATTGGTTGAACCAAATATGATGTCATCCACATAAATTTGAAGCACAAATAGATCCTTGCCAAGCTTCTTGGTGAAAAGAGTAGTATCAACCTTCCCCATAATGAACTCTTTAGATAGAAGGAAGTCCCTCCACCTTTCATGCCATGCTCTAGGTGCTTGCTTCAAGCCATATAAAGCCTTCCTCAACTTGTACACATGGTTGGGCTTCTTGTCATCTTCAAATCTGGGAGGTTGCTCAACATATACTAGCTCATTGATGTATCCATTCAAGAAAGCACTCTTCACATCCATTTGGTATAGCTTGATGTTGTGTGCACATGCATAGGCCAATAGAATCCTTATTGCCTCTAATCTTGCAACCGGTGCATAGGATTCTCCAAAGTCAAGACCCTCAACTTGAGTGTATCCTTGAGCTACTAATCTTGCTTTGTTCCTCACAACTATACCATCTTGATCTTGCTTGTTTCTAAATACCCATCTTGTGCCAATCACATTGTAGTTCTTGGGTCTTTCAACTAGTTCCCAAACTTGATTCCTAGTGAAATTGTTGAGCTATTCATACATAGCATTGACACAATCAACATCTTGTAGGGCTTCATCCATCTTTGTTGGCTCTATGGATGATACAAAGGAGTAGTGCTCATAAAAGGATGTCAATCTTGATCTTGTTTGAACACCACTTGTAATGTCACCAACTATTTGATCAATGGGATGATCTCTTGCAATGTTGGTCGGTTTGAGGATAGGGACTTGATTGCTTGAGCTTGGTTGAGATGAACTAGCAACTTGTTGATCTTGCATTCGAGAGCTACTAGCTTGCATTTCAGGTGAGTTGAGCACTTGATCTTTGTCATCTTCAATGTCAATCACTTTCCTAGGCCGAATATCACCAATATCCATGTTCTTCATAGCCTTTGACAATTGAGGACCACTCACATCTTCTAGGTTCTCATTCTCAACTTGTGAGCCATTGGTTTCATCAAACTCAACATCATGAACCTCCTCAAGTATACCACTAGCCTAATTCCACACTCTATAGGCTTTGCTTGTGGTTGAGTACCCAAGTAAGAACCCTTCATCAAATTCTTGTCAAACTTTCCAAGTCTTGTGCCTTTATTCAAGATGTAGCATTTGCACCCAAAGACTCTAAAGTATGCAATGTTGGGCTTTCTTCCATTAAAAAGCTCATATGGAGTCTTCTCCATCAATGGATGACAATACAACCGATTGCTAGAGTAGCAAGCGGTGTTGATAGCTTCGGCCCAAAAGGATTGACTTACATTGTACTCACTAAGCATAGATCTTGCCATATCAATCAATGTTCTATTCTTCCTCTCAACAAGGCCATTTGATTGTGGAGTGTACTTGGCCAAGAGTTGATGCTTGATCCCAAGCTCATCACATAGCTCTTCAACTCTTGTATTCTTGAATTCACTTCCATTGTCACTTCTCACTTTCTTCATGGTTGTTTCAAACTCATTGTGACATCTCTTGACAAATGATTTGAATGTGGCAAATGTATCACTCTTGTCATTGAGAAAGAATACCCAAGTATATCTTGTAAGATCATCCACTATGACAAATCCATACTTGTTGCCTCCAATACTAGTGTATGTTGTTGATCCAAATAAATCCATGTGCAACAACTCAAATGCTCTACTAGTGCTCATCATGCCCTTCTTTGGATGGGTGTTACCAACTTGTTTGCCGGCTTGACAAGAGCTACAAAGTTTGTCCTTCTCAAACACAACATCCTTCAAGCCTCTTACTAAGTCATGTTTGATTAATCTATTCAATTGCTTCATCCCAACATGACCAAGCCTTCTATGTCATAACCAACCCATACTTTATTTAGTGAGCAAGCAAGTTGACAATTGAGCTTCACTAGTATTGAAATCAACTAGGTAGAGGTTCTCATATCTAAAACCTTTGAAGATCAAGTTTGAACCATCTACACTAATGATCTCAACATCATTTATTCCAAATATGCATTTGAATCCAAGATCACACAATTGAGCTACCGATAGCAAATTGAAGTTCAAGCTCTCAACTAGCAAGACATTTGATATGCTCAAGTCATTTGATATTGCAATCTTAACAAGACCCTTGACCTTTCCCTTGCCATTATCACCAAAAGTAATACTATCAATGCCATCATTGGTGTTGGAGTTGATTGATTTGAACATTCTAGAATCCCCGGTCACATGTTGAGTGCACCCACTATCAAGCACCCAATGCCTTCCTCCGGCTTTGTAATTGACCTACAAAACAAATTAGTTTCTTTTAGGTACCCATATTTGTTTGGGTCCTCCAAAGTTAGTGACCAAGGATTTTGGCACCCAAATAGCCTTCTTCTTTGGGCCAATAATGGATGTGCCAACATACTTAGCCATGATACCTTTAGCACTTTTGGTAAGCATATAACAAGAATCAAAGTGCATAGAGGTAGCTTTAGCAAACTTGGTTTGGCTCATGTTAAGTTTGCAATATTGGTCTACATGCCCTACTTGCTTGCATTTTGTGCAAAACCGACCATTGCTCCTCACAAAGCTAGGCTTAGGAGTTATAAAGGCCGACTTGCCTTTCTTGGGGGTATAGCCCAAACCCTCTTTGTAATGAGAGAATCTTTGGCTACCCAAGCACTTTAGCAAGCGAGCATCTCCACCATATACCTTACCCAAAGCATGAGTGAGTTCATTAACATCATTTTTCAATTTTTCATTTTCAATCACTAGTGTAGCATCATCCTTTGAGCTATCAGTAGTAGATGTGCAAGTGGAGGTGCTACATTGTGTTTCGGTTGGTGAAACAATGATAGGAGTGAAAAATGATTCATCTAGAATATCACAAGTTACTCCAACATTGCATGATGCAACAACCTTATCCTTGCTTTGATCAAGGAGAGAGGAGTGAGCCTTTTCAAGCTTGTAGTGAGTCCTCTCAAGCTTCTCATGGGCTTCCATTAGCCTCTCATGAGAGCATTGAGCTCATCAAAGGATTGTTCAAGAGCCTTAAGCTTCTTATTCAATTCTTTGCACTCCTTTCTCTTTTTCTCAAAGCACTCATAAGTTTGCTTCATCATCTCAACTAGTTCCTCCTTGGAGTATTCCTCCTCATCATCACTACTATCATCATCACTATCACTATCATCATGAGATTGTACCTTAGTTGGTTTAGCCATGAAGCATGATGGAGTGTCGAAGATGGATGGCTTGTTGTTGATAGTAATGCTTGCCAAAGCCTTCTTCTTGGCCTTCTTCATCTCATCATCACTAGAGTCATCATCGGAAGAATCACTATCATCCCAAGTCACCACATAGGATTCACCCTTATTTTTCTTGGTGAAGGATAGCTTCTTCTCCTTCTTGTCATGCTTGCTCTTCTTCTCATCATCATCACTATGATTGGGACAATCCGCAATCATGTGACCGGTGCTCTTGCACTTGTAGCATCTCTTCTCACATTCTTTGCCCTTGAAGTTGTATCTTCTCTTTCTAGCACCATAGCCCTCCTTCTTCATGAACTTGCCAAACTTACGCACAAAGAGGGCCATCATCTCATCATCATCACTAGCTTCTTCTTCATCACTTGACTCTTGCTTCTTTGCTTTCCCCTTGATCTTGGATGAAGAAGCCTTGAATGATAAGCTCTTCTTTTCTTTCTTTTCTTCCTTGACCTCTTCTTCACTTTCCTCATTGTATTGCTCTTCAGTCATGATCTCACCAAGTACTTCATTGGGAGTGATCTTGTCCAAACCATCTCTCTTAATTATTTGCCTCACAGTTTTCTTGGGCAAACAACCAAGAAAGCGGTTTGAGAAGTCTTCATCTTTGACCTTCTCACCCAGGCTCTTGAGATCATTGATGATCACTTGGAGCCTATGGAACATCTCCGGGATGGACTCATCATCCTTCATCTTGAAGTGAGATAGCTTGTCCTTGAGCATATATAGCTTGGCATTCTTTACCGTTGAAGTGCCTCATAAGTATCTTCTAATCTCATCCACACTTCACTTTCTTTCTCAAGATCTTTGATTTGTTCAAACACCTTGGAATCAATGTCCTTGTAGATGACATTGAGTGCCATGGTGTTGCATTGTCGGTTCTCTTGCTCTTTAGGTGTGGGAGCGGCTTCATCAAGAATGACAAAGTCATGTTCGGTCACACTCCACACCTTCTCATGTATTGAGCCTAGATGCATCTTCATCTTCCTCTTCCAATAATCCAATGAGGTGCCATCAAACATTGGCGGTTTTCTCCCCACATGGTTGAATGATATTTCAGCCATCACTAACACTGAAGGTTGTTAAGCCTTGATAATAGCGGTGACCACGGCTCTAATACCACTTGAAAGGTCCTAGATGGCTAGAGGGGGGGGTGAATATCCTAATAAAAATTCTACATATCACTAGAGAAAATAGTTAGATAACACTTAAGCGAAGCTTTTTGCTCTAGCTCTACTTGGGGTGCAAAGCCACCTATCCAATGCAATTCTAGTCAACTAAGTGCTTGTCAATCAATAGCAAGAACCTAAATCACTTAGCACAAGCTAGCAAGAACAACTACTAAAGAAGCTAACTAGCAAGCTAACTAGACAAGATATGAAATAGTAAATACAAGAGAGGAGGTGATTGCTATACCGATGCCTTGTGATGTATGGATATCAATAGGATGAACCAATCACAATGAATACCAAAGAGTAGCCGGAAGACAAGAATACAATCGATTTTTCTCCCGAGGTTCACTTGGTTGCCACCAAGCTAGTCCCCGTTGTGTCGACTACTCAAATGGTGTTTCGGTGGCTAATTGGCAATTCACAGGCCAAGCCCACTAACTCGGGCGCCACAAGAAACCACCCAAATGATAGTAACTCAATGACACGAGCAATCCACTAGAGTTACCCTTTGGCTCTCCGCCGAGGTGGGTACAAGCCCTTTCACATTCACCGAAGTCGGTCGCAAACAATCACCAATAGCGCTAAAGCTTCTCCACAATCGTCAAGCCGTCTAGGTGTTGGCAAATACCAAGAATAACAAGAAACCACGCGGCGATGACGATGACCAAGTGCCACTAAGATACAATGCAATGATCAAATCACTTGGATCACTCAAACTGTCACAAGTATGCAACAAGAGTGAAGAGAGTGAGTTGGGGGCTATCTTAAGTAAGCACAAGTGTATCAAATGAATGAGAGGTGCAAGAGAGAGCCCTAGGAGCCGGCCACAACACTTATATAGCAACCACCAAGAAACTAGCCATTTTGCCCCTTCATTGCCACTGTCTACGTTAGTCCAGACGCAGATTGCACAGGGGGTCCGGACCATAGCGCATGCGTCCGGACACTCTTTTAGTTTGAATTCGCCCATTGGCGCCCTTCTCTGTGCCTGCGTGTCACCTCCAGACCCTGTCAACAGTAGCGTCCGGGCCCGCTTTTCCTTGCGTCCGAATCCATTCCAAAGAGGGTCCAGAGAGCTCCTCAGCTCCAGACCCGCGACCGGTCTCTTGCGTCCTGACCGCATTCAGCGTCCGAATAAATACAACAGAGGAGTCCAGAGAGCGCAGAGCTCCGGACCCGCGACCAGAGTCAGCGTCTGGACTCTCTTTAGCGTCCGGACCTCCTGTCCAGAGAGGCTGAGTCCTAAGGTCTGCTTCCGGACGCATGTCCATTGGTCTGAACCCTCTTTAGCTTGCATCCGGACCCTGCGTCCGTAGCACTTCTGAGTTTCAAACCGAGCCTCTGCTTCTTCTCCAAGCTTCCATGTGCTAACACCTTGTGATCCATGCCTTTGTTCATATGTGTTAGCTTTTACAATATATTTCTTGGATTTTAGTTCATGTTTGTGTCACTTAGGTTCATGTTAGATATGCAATCCAAATGACCTAGTGGCACATGATAACCGCAATCGAAACGAGTTTTCCCTTCTTAATAGTATGGCTATCTATCCTAAAGGTGACCACACTCTCTATAGTGTTTTGATCACTAAACCAAAAATGACCCTATGGATATACCTTTGCCTTGAGTCCATTTTGTTTTTCTCTTTCTTCTTTTCCTTAGTCATGGAGCACTTGATCCATCATGATCTTTCATCTAGCTCCATGTCTCAAGGTGAACCACCCTATCTTGATCATACACTTAGTTCAAGGGTTACTCCCCAGGTTTCATCAATTACTCAAAACCAAAATAGGTCTTTCACCACTGTCAGCTCATCGACTCGGCTAGAGAACTCCAGAATCCTCAGATCGGTGTCGATGCTGCGCTCGCGCGCCCTGTTAGACAGGTCCTCGAGGCGGGCCATGGCGTCATCGCGCTCTCAACCGTTGATGTTGCGCTGACACCGCATGGTGTTACGCTCTGTTGGGAATATGCCCTAGAGCTAATCATGTAGATGATTATATTTCGATTGTATCCATGATTAATAAAGTGTTCTTTGAATATCCATTATAGACAACTAGTATTGATTGACAATTATGTGAATTGTTTGTGGAACTCAATTACCTGAATGGTTATTCTAATTGTAGTCCCTGGTCGGCATTCTTGTAAGAGCACACTTGAATATTAGACCAGCACATGTATTAGTTGATGGCTATGTTTCACAAGTCATAGACATAGAGATGTCAAACTAATAATGTGGGCACATGTGAGACATGTAGGCTGGACTGACCCAACAAGAGAAAGTCTCTATTCATGTCATGTACGTTATGTCCTTAGACCTGAGATTGTGGTATGTACTCAAGATGTGAAACGATCTACTTAGAGACTATCAAACGCTACTCCGTTATTGGGTAGTTATAAAGGTGGTCCTTGGGTGGTTGGGAAACATGCTATGAGACATAGACAATCAAGATGGAATTTTCCCCTCTCTTCGTGAGAGAGATATCACTGGATCACTCATGTGATTGGATCAACAAATGCATGGCCATGCTTGGGTTAAGTGTTAACCCACGAGTTGAACCATATATCGAGTGGCGAAGGGAATAACTTGTACATGGTCATAGTGGTTCGTCTGATATGATCATAGCGTATACATAGGAGTTGACACGTCTTGCTAGAGGCCGCTATCAACTATTGGTCGAGTAAGAGTACTTGGGCCATGTCTATGTATGCGTGAGCCCATAGGGTCGCATGCTTAAGGGGTTGGAAGCCTAATTCAGGTTGGACCCGAATTAGACTAGGTTTAGGGTTTCTAATGGGCCTCCACCGTGGGAGCTCGTTAGGACGCCTATATAAGCAAGGGGTGGGCGCGGGGCGAATTGATCCACGCTTTTTGGCAGCCGCCGTCGCCTCCCCACGCTCGCGCCTTTTGCTCCTCGCGGACCTAGCAGTCCGGAGGCGCAACGCTTCCTCCCTGCACGTGTGGGATTCCTCGGAGGTGCTGCATCTGGAGCACAAGGACGAACCGCGCGAAGGGGACGTTGAGACGGACGACCACGCAACTGCACTGCCTGCTGCGACGCGCACGACTACATCAAGTCGTCTTCCGATGCACCTGCGCGTCTAGTGGTAATCCCGTAACCTGTAACTAGCAGTAGATCCTGGTTTATGAGGTCGAAAAGTTTTGTTTTCCGGCTAGCGTAGCAACCTCGTACTCCATCACGCCCCTCCTCCACGGAGTCCAGTGCTGAGACAACTCGGCATAGCCCCTCGGCCTCAGCGTTGCGCTCGGCCGTCACGCGTCCCACCTCAACCTAACGCGTTGAGCGTTTGTTCGCCAACATCTAGCGGACCGCCTCCGCGTTAGCACGAGCTGTGTTCCGCTCTTGCTCGACCCGTGCGACGTCGCCGGCGGTCCGCAGCGCTAACGCCTGGGCATCCGCCGCGCTCGACTCCAAAGCGCACAGGCTCCTCCAGCTCCACCACGCGACGGCGAGCCACGACAAGGTCCTCCGCCACGGCGGCTCCCGCGACGGACGTCCACGACCCAGGAGCCCACCGGCTGGCCTCGCAACGGAGGAATTCTGACTTCTCGACGCTCGTCGCCATCAGGATCTACACAAAGAGAGGCGTCAGAATTCGACAAGTAGGAACAAACAACATTTATGAACAAAACGGCCTCTCACATTGCTATGATGCGAGAAGTCCTCGGAGAACAATGCGACGGCCCTCTGGATCTGCTCCACGTTCCGTGCGATGCGGAGGCCAAGCCCCTGACGGGCACCCGCCACCCGATTCCAATGGTGAAGCTCGCGCCAGTCATCCAACGTGAACACGCGGGACCCCAGATTCCCCTGATCAGCCCAGATGAGCTGGTCTCCATCTCCGAAGGAGCGATGGTCAGGACGGAGACGGCACAGGGCCCCGAGGGCGTCTTCTCTCCTAGCCTCGGTCGTCTCGCCTGGCGAGGTCACGCTGGACTGGGAGAGGACAGCCTTTGATGCCCGGGTAGCCGCCACCTCCCCTTCGGTGAAGGACTGGGGACCCGCTGTGTCCCGGGCCGGCATGTTGGAAGGAAGGGGGCTGCTCATGGGCTCCTCCTCACTTGCACCAGCCACCCTGACCTCAGGCAGGGCAGTCACGACGTTCGCGACCACATCCACCTGGTCGGCACCGACCCCGTCGACCATTCCCGTCATGGCCACCGCCGCCGCGTCTTCCGGCACCTCGGCCGGCGGGGTCTCCTCGGCATCCACGACCATGCGGTCACCCAGGCCGCCCTCCTCCCCGGAGTCGTTGACGACTACCACGACCGGGGGAGTAGGCGGCATAATAGCCTCAGGGCCGACGTGCGCGGAGGCCGGTGGCATCTCTCCAACGATGGCGGTGTTGGTTGGGGTTAGCCCAGCTCTGGCCTCGGCGGTGTTCGCCAAATCAACAACCGGGGAGGCATCGGTATGTCCCTCCTCGGCGGAGGGCACCCCACGGCGCAGTCTCTTCCATCTCGCATACGCAGAGCCGCCGACGGTTATGAAACATTCGATATGATCATTACAAATCACGGGCAACCTCTTCCCTGCTAACAAGGTAGAGGAAGGAATCAAGCGTAACAAACTCACCTATGGGAGAAGATGTGTTTCCGCTTTGGCTCCACCCCCGCTGCGGCTGGCGGCGCCCGAACTCCCGCTCTGTTCGACCCCTTTGGATGAGGCAGAACGGGGAGTCACCAGGGCGTCTCCAGCGACACCACTCCCAGAACCCCCTGGGGCTAGGTGCGCACCGAGCGTCCTAACCGGGAGCACCTCAGCTACCGGCGCAACCCCCGGGGGGTAGCACAGCGTTCTGGCCGCCAGCGAAGCCGGCACCACCTCAGGTTGAGGACCCCCGTACTCGTCATCACCATCGTCATCGTTGTCGTCCCCACTGAGGCCACCGTTGCCTTCGTCCGACTCGGTGGGGGACTCCTCCGTTTCCCCAGTGCGGCGATGTCTGGCCCGCCGCTGTTCCAGCTCCGTGCGCCTCAGCGCCCTTTTGGCTTTCCTCCTCCTCCTCTCGACGGCATCCACTCGCTGCCACGCGTTCCGCTCCTTGTTCGCCGACCGCTGTGCCGGCAGAACGGGAAGGGGGGCGGCCACATGGCGCACTGACGAGCAAGGTCCCTGCGGGGAAAAGACCGAAGATCTGTGGGATGTTACCGGCAAGAGAAGGTAACGCAAAAGGGAAAATAAACACCACGCCATCTCCACTCACCAGATCGACGAACGCAGGCTCCAGGCGCGTCAGAGGGCAGCGCCCGATGTCGTCAGGAGTAAACGTGATCCCCAGTAGTCCCCTCATAATTGAGACTATGCGGTCGAGGCTCAACTCTTCGGCTGCCATGGCGGTCCCCTCGCGCGATGCTCCGAGCACCATGTCGTTCAGCGGGAGCATCCGCACCATGAGCGGGAGGACCCGGGGCCGAAGGAACTGTGCGACGACCCCGCGAGGTTCAGCCCATGATCCCGGAGCTCAGTCAGGCTCTGGAGGTAGGGTTGTATCCTTGAAAGCTCGCGCGAGGTCGGTCCGTGATGCCAGCAGGGAGGCTCCCCCCCAAAGCGCCGGCCTGTGAAAACCGGGAGCGGCGCCTCGGGGTGGTTCCGGATGTAGAACCACTGCGAGTGCCACCCCCGGTTGGATGAAGTCGCTCGCGCCGGCATGCAGGACGCCAAGGTGGAGGAGCGGAGGCTAAGCGCACACCCCCCACAGGACGCCAGCAACCTCGCGCCACCGGAGTTGACAAGGAACACCGTTGCCTTGAAGAAATGCTTCCACAACACGAAGTCCGGCTCCACCCCTAGCATCCCCTCTGACATGGCCGTGAAGGCCGCAAGGTGGAGAACGGAGTTGGGATTGAGGTTATGGAGCTCGATCCCGTAATGGTTCAGATCCCCCCGCAGGAAGCGAGTCGGCGGGGTCCCAAACCCGCACTCGTGGAATGGGAGGAAGGAAACCATGTACCCCTCGGGCGGTACCGGGACGTCAGCACCGGTGGGGACGATCCACTCGGCGACATCGCCGGCAGAGAACTCGGGGTGTAGTAGCCCCGCTCGCACCAGCTCAAGTGCCCGCTCCCGCACGAGCGAGCACTGCTCCCAACTCCTTGAAGGTTCATCTCCAGCCATAGAGGGGTGCGCTCAGGGAACGATCCGCGGCGCGGCGGAAGGCGTGGGTAGGGCAGGAGCACGGCGGCGCAAACCCTAGGTGCAAGGGGAGACGGCTCGAACGAGGTCAGGAGACGAAGAGGGCAAGCAATACGAGTGCTGGGGGTGATGACGCGGCACACGGATATTTGTAGGGACCCGGAAGGCGAACCGTCGCCTCATCAGTTCACCATGCCACGCCATGGCCCCACTACACGAGCCGCATTAAATGCAGCCACTCGGCTACGTCGCTTCCACCGTTCATGGGAATATTGGGAACCGCATGCGCTGCGGCAGGTAACTGTCACTGCTCGCTTTTTCCCTCGTTCCGATTCGTATCTTGTATCCATCAACATTACAGGATCTACCCCGGGCCCATCACGCCGCACGAATAGATCTTCACTCACGCGTCCCCAGCCAAGGCACATACCTCCCGAGCGCAAGCGCGCCTCGGGAGAGCCCTCGACTCGTCCGAGCTCGGCCGACTCATGCGAAGGTTGGAGGGACACGCACGTGGCGCAACGAGTGGCAACGGCCCACGGGCCCAGGTAAGCCAAAGGGATAGGGGCTATAGAGGCCCCGACGGCCCATTACGGTCTAGACATACAAAGGCCGACCCAGCAGGGTTCGAAACGGCCGTCTCAGGACAACAAAGCGAGGTGCGAAAAGGGAATGGACACGCTAGCGGTCATTAGCCTGGCAATCAGATGCTAAGATCATTCCCAGATTTTGTATTTGAGTCCGTCTTTACAGATGATTGGTTCATGGTATTCCTACCGAAGGAAGGCAGCAGGCCCCCGGGACCCATCAAACGGACCCGGCTACTAGATGAAACCGATTTGGGGTGAGCCACGACTTGGGCCACAAGCCGGAACCCCAGTGAACGGGAACCGAGCACCCCACTCAAATTTTCCCGATAGTAACTCGACGAGCAGCCATGGTTCGTCCGCTTTGAGGATAGCATGGTTCGGCTTATATTCCCCTTCTCGCGGAGGGATGCGTGGGGAACGAACAAAAAAGACGACACAGAATCGAGACGATTTTCTTTACACCGAGTAAAGACTCGGGGGCTGGCGTCGCACCACGGGGCAAGCCTCATGCGTCGGAGGTCCGCACAAGTAAACACAATACTCTCTCTTTTCTGATATATTTATATTAACTCTTGTAGGGGTTACACGCTCTCTGAGAGCCATAAGGGATGAGCCCAATCGTCAGACACCAAAAACACGAAAAAGGTGGACTGAAGGGAAATCCGAGGCCAAGAGGCCAAAAAGTAAGGGCGCCCGCGGGGCACCCACATTAGTTATAACACCATCGACCGACGCAGCCGTATATCAAGGTCAGGTAACCCAGCCGTGGAGCTCGGGAAACATCTGCCTGATATACAAGATCATGTCGGACGGCGGTGTCACGGCCCATGGGCCACTCTGATGAAACATCTGCCTGATATACAAGATCACGTCGGACGGCGGTGTCACGGCCCATGGGCCACTCTGATCAGGCGTGCTGCGGCTGTGGGAGAACGGCCATTGCCTCGTCTTTAGGAAGCCTCGGGTCGCGCCCCTCCTCTGGAGTTGGTTGGGCACTTTACAGCTAAGTTGCCCCAGCTGCTCCATGATCAAGGACTCCGCCGTCAGGCAGCCCCGATCCCACCAGCTACGCTAACGGCGGCAGCACCATCAACCAACAGCCAAGGATGGGTCATCACCTGGGGTCACGCAGGCGAACTACTAAGACTTTTCCAGTGGACACATCCTTGGCTGCCCTCTGGAGAGGGACGACACGTCATCGACTCCCTCGGGGTAGAGAGCGGGGGCCATTCCGCAAAAGGGATGGATCCTACGCCCTTCGTCCCAGGGAGCGATTCGTGCAGGGGGCGGTCACAACCTTCCGCTCCACCCGTGGTTAGGATAGGGGGGAGCTATGCGCATCTCGTAGAGCTTCCTCTCAATCCTGCCACAGAGCGAAAGGGGACACATGCACCCCCAACACAGAACTTCCTCTGAATCTGGTGCAGCTCTCAAAAGGTCGCCCGCCAGGGCGGCTCAAGGGACTCTCCGACGAGACCTCGGAGGAAGAACCTAGGGCAGGCCATACTGTGTGGATGTGAATCTCCCCGCGGGGCGACCGCCCCTATTTATAGCCCGCCAGGACACTCACGCGGCAGCAGGCCCGTGAGACTACAACACTGCCCCCCCAACCACGTCGCACTGTGCGACAGCACCCATTTCAAGAGGTTGTAGCGAGGCTATAAATGGCCAAGCAGACGGGTGGCTCAGGGCGCGCCGTTTGGAGTCTTAACCACAGAGCAAGCAGTGCTCTGGCACCGCTCCACGAACGGGAAAGACACGACACACCCACTTTTGGGCTAAGGGGGGGCGCAGTCGGACCCCGAAATCCGACAAATGCGTCTTCGACCGGTGAATCGACCATACAGGCCGAAAGACAACACGGCGCAGGGCCGACTCGTCATTTCAAGACGTGTTAGCCCGAGGCCAACAGTACAGACCGTGCCAGGGCTGGCGTGCGACCAGAGCTCTGGCTCTGACATACGGAGCAGTCCACTCCCTCCCCGCCTCGTGAGGGAAGCGAAGGGTCAAGCACTGTGCAAGACTTCCGAATAAGCCCTTAGGAGGAAAAATCTCCCTCCTAAGGCCTCGGGGGGCTACACCCGGCGGGTGCGCTCGCGCGCACCCACCGGAATCCAAAAATCTAACCAAACCACCATAAGCGCTCTCGGAAGCCTCCGGTGTAGTCCTTCACTACATCGAAGGCTCGGGGGCTACTGTCGTATACCTAGAAATAGGGTATCCAATTTACCACACTCCACGAAAACAAAATCACCCTTGGGGGCTCCTTTGACTCGCCCGAGCCAAGGTGGTGTCATCCGTGACGTCATCAACCCTCGGGGGCTCTTCCACCTCGCCCGAGCCAAGGGGGCGTCATCCATGACATTATCAACCCTCGGGGGCTCTTCCGCCTTGCCCGAGCTAAGGTGGCTCATCTGTGACGTCATCAACCCTCGGGGGCTCTTCCGCCTCGCCGAGCCAAGGTGGCATCATCCGTGACGTCATCAACCCTTGGGGGCTCTTCCGCCCCGTCCGAGCCAGGGAGACGTCACCCGTGACGTCCCTCACCTTCGGAGATCTCACCGCCATCAATAGCCTGGGATGCCCTAATCCATATAGTCAAAAGGTCCACAGTACCCTCCGTCCTCAGGGATGGGGTTCAAGGCATGAGTCGCCATGCCAACCTCTGTTCCCCCTGCGGTACAAGGTCCTGTGCTGCCTAACCGACGACTTCTACGCACTACATCCGCGTCATGCCTCCGATGGACACTCCAACAGGAATTAGGGCGTCATTAGCCCTGTATGACGGAACGCGGGGGGTGTCCGGTCCTGTGCGACAAGCCCCAGCCGATGCCCAAGTGAGGGAACAGCGGAGTTCCCGGTCACAAGACGCATAGCTACAACACAACAAGGACGAACAGGACCCGTACATGTGTCTACTGGCGCAATCTTCCTCAGAAAGGAAGACAGAATGAAGACAAAGCTTCTCCTCGGCAGCAGCCCAAGTCGAGCCCACGCTCACTCCCCCTCTCTCTCTACTGTGCTCCTCCATCTCTCCCTATGTATAAAGGGAGAGAATGAACCTCCAATCTCTCTCTCTCGACATCTCGACATTCATTCACGCACACTCAAACTCGCATACACGCGAGCACACACCAGAACCAAGAATCTCATACGCACGAGACATGGGAACCGCCTTCCCTCTCTCACCAAAGCTTGTAGCTCCCCTCTACGAGCTCTCCGCGCTCGGTAATACAACCCTGCAACACACTGGACATAAGGCGTTCGTGCCTGAACTAGTATAAACCTCTGTGTTCTCCAAGCGTAACCAACCGTACTCCGACACACTTAGAAATTTACTCGTTGGCCGTCTAGACCCCGCCATTTTAGACACCGACAGAGGGAGTACAAGAAATTGTCTACTAAACTTCTGTTTAACCTTTGAGAAATTTCCAAAGACATGGTTTGTATATATGTCTTGCAGATACGGTGTTCGATAAGTCTAAAAATGAACAACGACTCTTAGTTATTAGTATGTACATTCTAGTTGCCAATATACTATAATGTGATTGTGTAAATTTTAGAAACTTATGTTTTTATTAACTGTTATTTTAATGTTTGTGTTTAATTTTATAATATATTATCATATTATTATGTGATATATATATTTTAGCATATTTTTTTTTGTTATCACACCATACTAGTCAATAATTCCTACGCCCCTAAAAAAAATAGATTTATACAATTATCCTAAATCAAAAAATTTAAACTTTGATTAAATTTCTAAAAAAACAATAAAAGTTATAGTATTAAAGTAGTATCATTAGATTTATCATAAAACATATTTTCACATGGTGCTCATTTTATGAGGCTCATTTTAAGTCATAGACTCTATTTGGATTCAGTTTAGAGCTAGTTTGAGCTTAACTAACAACATACGCATAAGAGGATGCATACCTAAAATGGGTTAGGAACAGTGTTTTGGGTGAAAAGAAATGACTCCAACAGTATAGGCACCTCCTGCTATCCATTTTGTGTCCGCTGCTAAGCACCAGACATATATGCAGCTCGCTTGCTCCTTTTGCGTTGCCGACCCCACCACTATCAACAAAATCTAGGGGGCAGGGTTGGCCGTGAATGAATGCTACTTTTGCCTTGCCTGTTGCCTGTTGGAGACGTAAACATTTGGGTCTCGGACTCCAATGTTCTGCATAATCCAAATACTAGGATGAGTCTTCTATTTGCCTCTCACTTGTTGGAGATAGTCTTAGAAGGGTTATATTGAGTATTTGTAATTAGCCCATCCAAAAAAATTATCCTACCAAAAGATGATTATTTAGACTAGTTTTGGTGAGGTCTACTATTTTTGTTACGGGTGGGATCCACTAAAATCCCCCTAAGAAAAGTATTTTTATTGTCAATTTAATCATTACATCTAAACATTTTTTTGACTAGAGTTAGTTTAGGATTAGTTCGGAGGTAGGAACTAACTCTAACCTCTAGTCGGGCTACGATATCAAACAAGATCATAAATGTTGTTGATTTTTTTCGTTAATCAAAGTTAAATTTTTTAACCAATATAGATTATAGAAATTGATTCTTGATACTATATTGAGAGAATAATAAAAAGAGTGAAGACCCATCCCAAAGCATTCTCTTTTACCAAGGAAACAGGGATCATAACAAAGGTAAAAAGCGAGGTAAAGTGATTTCCTGCTATAAGTACAGCCTTGGCGCCTCCCAAAAGATTCCTTATCGTCCCCGCTCCCATCCGTCCCAGTGGGTGCCCATCCCTCCATCTAGGGAAGCTTGGCGGGTGCGCCGGTGTCTCTCTCCTCAACCGGACGGTCACGTTGCCACGGCATTCCTACACGCAGTAGTAGTGAGTGCACTGGCATAGCGACACTGCACACGCTTCTTCCCCGTGCTTGCAGTTGCAGTGAAGCTGTACCCACACTACCCCGTCAGTCTCAGTAATTGCATTGCCTCAAGAAGCAGCAATGGAGTTGCCAAGATCCATGGCCGTGCTTGTGCTCGTGTTCTTCGTCTTGTGCGGAGGTAATGAACTCTCGGCAAATCGACCGAATGTTTCCTTCCTTTTTGAGATCTTGCAAGGTAACCAGCAATGGCGTGTAACCAAGCTGAAGGATTCGCGTTTCTCGCAGTGGGGGAGGCGGCGACGTTCACATTCGTGAACCGGTGCACGGACACGGTGTGGCCGGGCGTCCTGTCCAACGCCGGCAGCCCAAGGCTGGAGCCCACTGGGTTCGAGCTCTCACCGGGGCAGGCGCGCGCGGTGCCGTCGCCGGCGGGCTGGTCCGGCCGCATGTGGGCGCGCACGGGCTGCTCCCAGGACGGCGCCACGGGGCGGCTCGTCTGCGCCACGGGCGACTGCGGCTCCGGCTCCGCCGAGTGCGCGGGCGCGGGCGCTGCGCCGCCGGCCACGCTGGCTGAGTTCACGCTCGACGGCAGCGGCGGGCTGGACTTCTACGACGTCAGCCTCGTGGACGGCTACAACCTCCCCGTGCTGGTGGAGACCTCAGGCGGCGGAGGCTCCACCGGGCCGGCGTCGTGCGCCGCGGCCGGGTGCGCTGCGGACCTGAACGCGATGTGCCCCGCCGAGCTCCGAGCCGGGAGCGGCGCCGCGTGCCGGAGCGCGTGCGACGCGTTCGCGCGGCCCGAGTACTGCTGCAGCGGCGCATTCGCGTCCCCGGCGGCGTGCCGGCCGACGGCCTACTCGCAGGTGTTCAAGACCGCGTGCCCCCGGTCGTACAGCTATGCCTTCGACGATCCCACCTCCACATTCACCTGCGGCGGAGGCCCAGACTACACCGTCACCTTCTGCCCGGCGCCACCCCAAGGTACGGGTCACCCGTCTCTTCCTTCTCCCACCATTGTTGCATTATTGGTCATTCACGTTGCAATTTTTTGGGTTGATTTGGCACTGTTCGTCTGGATCTTTGGCTGGTTCTTGGCTTGTGAATGTGGGGTTCATCTGCCGCAGCTCTTTTATCGTCTCTGCCACTGCCAGCTAGTACTCACACAGCCTGCTGTCGTCCGTTAGCTCCTCTTGTCACTAAAACTGTCAGAGGTTCTGCAATATTTTTCAACTATTAATTGTCTACTAGTAGTAACCATTACTTAGGGTGTATTTAGATCCAAAAATTTTTGAGTTTTGGGCACTGTAGCAATTTCGTTTTTATTTGGGAATTAGTGTCTAATTATGGACTAATTAGGTTTAAAAGTTTCGTCTCGCGATTTCTCATCCAACTGTACAATTAGTTTTTTTTTCGTTTATATTTAGTACTCCATACATGTGCCGCCCAAGATTTGATGTGACGGGTACTATACAAAAATTTCTGAGAACTAAGCGGGGCTTAGCTCCTGTTACATTACCTATAGTCAGCCATTTCGTTTGGCAAGATGATTATTTACTGCTGGTTGATTTCTTGTGAGAGAAAAATACTGTTCAGTTGGATTTAAGTCGGCTGAAAAGCCAATCGAAATGCAAGCTACTGATCTTGTGTTACTAGAAAGGGAAAAGACTAAGAAGTAGGAACATGGTGCTATAAACTTACAAGATCTTGGCATAAGCTTTTTAGTATTTTTAATCTTTGGTTTAGCAGCAGATAGGATGAAGAGAAAAGAGCATGGGCAAGCTTTTTTGGGCGTTATTTTCCATTTGCGTGCAATGCTTTTGTCCGTACTACTGAACATGTGAGCACTGAATCGTTGCGCTGCTGCCTGCTGCTGTATCATGTACCCCGTGATGGGAACGCAGCCAGAAGTCGACGACCATGCCGGGCGCGACGCCGACGACGGTGCCGGGGACAATGACGACGACGACAGTGCCTGGGGCGACGCCCACAACGGTGCCGGGGACGATGCCAATGCCGGGCGCGACCCCGGCGATGCCGACGGGGACCATGATGCCGGGCACGACGTTCACTGACGCCACCCCGGACAGCGCGATGCCGATGGGTGGTGGCCTGGGCATCGAGGGCGGCGACCAAGGCAGCGTGCTCCTGGGCGCCAGCAGCAACGAAGGCGGCGTCTCTTGGCTCGCCAACATGGCCACCGGCGACGCGTCCGCCGCGGCCTCCACGCTGGTGGCTTCGGCTCGGTTAGTGCTGGCGCCACTGGCAGCACTACTGCTCTGCGGCCTCCATTTGCGGCAGCTTCTGCTGTAGAAGAATCTGGTGGCGATTCACACTCGTCTCGTAGCACGGTGGTTTTGGATCTGCCGTGACTGTACTGTGTACCTTTACCTTACCCTGTATTGTAGCAGTGTCTGTAGATGATTACTGTCAATTGATGATGTTGATGAGTTTAGACCCAGGATTAGATACTTGTGGCTACTAGTACTCTTCTAGAGAAGAAATGCATGCATGCATGTGGCCATTGATTAATCGCTGTCGTGCTAGGTGCACTTTGTTGCTGCCACTGCTGTTCGTGGGCGTGGCTCGAGGTTGGCGGGGAACACGGCCACACGGCATGGTCTCGGGGAGACTGTCTGGACTAAAAAAAAAATACTGGTGTCCTGCGTCCACTGTACCACACCAGTAGTGTATCTCTCCGTATTGGAAATAAAAGATCTTTTAGACAAAGGTTTGAGTTAAACATTGAGAATATAAATCATCTATAATTTTTAAATTGTTGAGTTTACAAATATAAAAATTATATGAATAGATTTGTCTTGAAAAATATTTTCATAAAAGTATATATATATCACTTTTACATAAATATTTTTATAAAAACAAAGGGTTAAAGTTGTGTTTTGGAGACTATGTCTCTGTCCTAAACGTCTTCTGTTTCGGGACAGAGACAGAGTACAACGTACCGTGTACGTACTTGTATACCACACTGCGTGTAGTATGTGTGATGTGTACAGTACAGTGCTGTAGAGTTATCTTGTAGTGGCGTACTACCTCCAGCGGACAGAGGAAGGCAGGCGTACCGGCGTAGTGAGCTGAAGGTGTGGTCCGCAACATGCGTGGGCGCGGATGCCGAGGCAGCAAACACGTAGGCCCACCCGCCCACTGCTGCTTTCCAGTGAGGAGAAAGGAGATTTGTTGTGACATGCTGCGATGTGGTGCACTGGTGGTGCCCGCTGCTGCTGGGCATGGGCTCCTCTGCCAGCCAGGTCCTTTTCCCCGGTCGCATTCCCTCCCCCACCATGTCTCTGCTTTACCTCCTCCCACCACCCCCGCCTTGTGTTCCGTTGTGGAAGTGCACAAGCACAACAACTTTGGGAATCACTGTTCAATTTGATTTTTTTCCCCCAAAATAAGAAACTGGTCTTTGACCCCCATAAGCCCTGTCCAGAATTGAGAAATCCTAGATCGAATTGACAGGTTTCGTTACATAAATAGTTGTTCCTATGGAGATCTTACCATATTCCTTGCTCATTACAAAGTCTAAAAGCCATTTGCTTCGGAGATGGTTATTTTGGACATCTAGATTTTGAATGTCTAAATCTTCTTGTTATTTTTTTTCTAGCACAACATGTTCCGTTTGCTAGAAAAACCTTGATATAGAGTATTCAACCTTTTTAAGTACTTCCAAGGAAAATAGTCATTTTCGGTCTTAAACTATTGTACGAGGTTTAGTTTAGTTCTTAACCTTTCAATATGTCCACTTTATTAGTCCTTAAATAATGAATTTATTAGTCCTCTGCGACCTTCTCCATCTCCTTCTCACCTCGCTAGATCCATGCACCATAAGGAGTTGGGGGACACAGGAACGACGGTGGCAATGGAGCAACCAAATGGGTGGACTCTAGAGAAAAATCAGACAAAGCAAACTTGCAAGAGAGAACAAACCCGATAGTCTTTCTTCGGGTGGCGCCGACAAGAGACAAAGAGAGAGAGAGAGAGAGAGAGAGAGAGAGAGAGGGAAACGAGGTCGAGAGAAGGAAACGGATAGGAGAGGGGAGAACCAACGTCGTGAGCCTGGCCTGCTGCTAAAGGAGTGAGCTACGAACAGTTTGACACTTTGCCTATGTTCCTTGCCATGTGGCGCAATTTCAAGAGGGTGGACGAGATCAACCCACAAATCCATTGTTTAAGGATTAAAGTAGACACATTAAAAGTTCAGGGACCAAATTGAGCCTCGGGTAATAGTTTACGGACGAAAATAACTATTTTGCCTCGGTTATTATAGTCCTTTAATAGGGATTAAGTCATGTGAGTACGCAATGTACTCACAATGTTGTCGTTAAGTTGTTTTATAGGTAAAGGGCATTGGCGGACATCTCATTCCATTGTTAGTAGCAAAGTGTGTGAATGGCAGGAGCTATCCAAGCTATGGTGGCGACCCCCATGCGCAAGGCAAACCCGTTACTAATAAAAGTGTATATCATAGTGTAGTGGTTTTGGTAAATAGTAGCTTGTTCTCACTACATGTAACTTAACAAATTTCATCACATATGTTGTATAATTAATTGATTAATTCAATAAGACTTGTTATAATATACATTTTTTGTTGATATATGTATGTACTCTGATGATGAGATGTGATCTTGAGTTGTGGAGGCTATCGTGGTATGATACTCAACCAGGATCCTGTGTCATGGAGATGTGGATATGATCTCCAGTGGTTCACCATTGTTGGTTTGCTTAAATTGAGTTTGTCAAGTGTATGGCACTCGATTTAGGTAAATTAACACGGTGGGTCCATACAAAGCAGGTATCCGACCTCATGGTTATTGTCATACACTTAGGCCACACGTTCAGGAACAACTAAACATGGGAATACATAATCATCGAATGCTTGACTACAAGATGGGGTCATATGTAGTTCATTAAATTGGAAACTAAAATATGAAATATTTTACTTAACACCTCATTGGAACTATAACTTGTCTAATAGTGTCACTCTCTCCATATGCTTAATTAATCATGTTAAGTGGTCCTTTAACTTGTATTGCCTATCACCAATAATGGAATGGGTCAAATAGGGCTAAGGTTAGGTGTAATCAACTAGGGTTTTGAGAGTTGGAGTAAGTTAGAAGCGAGCAAGTATGACACATAATTAGGAAATCTCTATAGCCATATATTTTATAAATTTTCAGATTCATGTTGTTGACTTAGAATTGCATATGGGTGTTAGTAGTCTGAAGTTTCAGCAAGCACATTTACTTATTATTTTCCATGATTTAGTATATAAGCTCTTACTAGCTTTAATTCATATATATTCATGTCTTGCTACCCATGATAAACTTATTAACATGGTAAATCTCATATACCATGTCATGCTTAAAAATGACATGTTCTACATCATGTACATATCTTGCCTCACTTGTCGTACATGAATTTATGTCTTGCTATCCTAGATGAACGTATTCACATCCTTAATCTCACACATACATGCTTAAAAACTATGAAATAGTGACATGCTATACATCGCACCTTTACTTGTTAGATGTAACCTAATCATATTTCCTCATGTATCATATATTCCTATGTTACTAGTATATGATATAAGAAGTGAATAAAATTATGCAATATATTCATGTGCTAGCTTGCTAAAATTTTGGGAAACCCATGTCTGTATGCAATTGGTGTTTATACTTAAGTAATGTTTCATTGCTTACCAAGTTATACCATGGATCCATGAAAAGTAGTTGAGTGAGGGTGATGTATAGCTAGAACAATGGTAGTTGTGCATCCTATGTGGATTTAAAATGTTGTGATTTTTCACTTAGTTACCCTTTGAATAATCTCTTGCTAACAATTAAAAAGTTGCATTAATTATCTTAGGCTTTGCAAAATGTTAAAGAAGATAATCTTTAGTGAACTAGAACCTATACTACATACTTCTAAAGTTCATGTTAGAATTTGGTCCATGCTTGTGTAGGTCTAAAACTTTCTAATGTTTGATCTTGATAACTACTGAATTAGCTCTGGGTAATAATAACAAAGTTGTGGATAATTTCATAAGCTTTCCAAAAAAAAAATTAGAGACACCTTTGTTGCATGTTTCAAACCACAAACCATATCAACATGAGAACAACCCTATGTGATTGAAGGCTCTGTCAAGGTTCCTAGAGAGTTTTTTGGTTTCTCATACAAAAATCAGACAAAAACTAGTTGATGCTAAAAGCAAGACCAAAGTTAGACGTAGTCGGTTTGGGAAGGGACAATGTTTCAGCTTGTTTGAGCTTATTCTCTCTCACAAAAACACTATTCAATAAGGCGGAATCAGCCGGTTTTTGTACCAGCCGAACAGAGCCAAGACACTAGAAAATGTATGCTTTTAGCTGCTGTTTACCTTTATGTGAGAGTTTTGTTATTATCGTTATGTTGGAATTTACAGTTGTAGATATTGCCTGTTGTCTTTTAAGAATAAGGTATAATAATAATAATAATAATAATAATAATAATAATAATAATAATAATAATAATAATAATATGATGTAACCTGACTAAATACTAAGGTGAAGAGAAGAGGAGGAGAAGTGGGCTGTAAATTTACAACCGATTTGGGTATAAAACTAAGCTAAGGATGCCAAATTGCTGGCAACTCGGCTTGGGAAGTTTGAGTTTAATCATTATAATAGGAATTTAAATTTAAATAGGGTACCACGTGAGGTAGCAAACTGGAGTACGGTTGTAGGCACTCTTGTCTTCTTTAGTAGTTTGGCTGCGTAACCCTGGAGTTTGCAGGCCATCTCGATTGTGCTAGCAGTTTGTAACCTTGTTTAAGTTGAATAAAGCTCAAACTTCCTCAGAAGCAAAAATGATGGAGGATTTCACATTCCTACTACATATTATTATCTTCGAGAGAGACGAGCACGAGCAGAGCGCTTGGAATGAGTATATATATGTAACACCCCAAATTGTGCTTTGTGGAAAAATAGTAATAAAATGATTTAATTACAATTTTTGTGCTCATAAAAACATAGGCAATAAAACTTTTCACCAAAATATTAAAATTGGAAGTAGAAACATGTTTGTGCATTCATGTTGGAGCATTGGATTTATTGTGGTGGTTTCAAAACTTGTTTTGCAAATGTCTTAAAACTATATTTGAAGTAAAGGAAAAGAAAGGCAAAAGAAAAAAAACAAAACAAAAGAAAAAGGGATTTCTTTTTCCCTCTTCCCTCCTCTCTCCATTTCTGGCCCGAAGGCCTTTTCCCCCAGCCCACCCCTTCCTTTCTCCAGCGGCCCAGGCCTTCCCCGCGTTGGGCCCCGAGGGCCAACAGCGCCCCTTCCCCCCTCCCGCGGCCTAGCGGCCGAGCTGGCCCAGCAGCTCCCCTCCTCTTCCCTCCGCCGGCCCATCTCCCTCTCTCCTTTCCCCAGCCCAGCACGGCCTCTCCAGCGCGCGCGGCCCACCCAGCGCAGCAGCCCACAGGCCGCTCCCCAGCTTCCCCCCCCCCCCCCCGCCGGCCCACCCGAGGGCCCAGCCGCCCAAACCCTAGGCCAGCTCCCTCCCCCCCTATAAATATCCCCCCCAGCCCCACTCTCCTCCCCACCCCGCACGCCACCAGCCCCCAGAAGCTGGACAGCCAGTCCAGATGCGCCACGTGGCACCCGGCCGGACCCCGCCGTCAGCCCCTCACGTCTTGCAAAAAGGCCCCGAGTTTTGGTAAAATTTTATCCGCAGTTCAGTTTTATTTTAAAATGCTACCGATATTCTTTTGCTCATAAAATATTCGTTTTAACTCCGTTTTCATCCATTCAAATTGCGTTAGATTCGTAGAGTTTTTATCTACATGTTAAAACTATAATCAAATCTGTTTATGAACTTTGAAAATAAATATTTATTTAATGCCTTTTTAATTTCCTAGTTTAATCTCTAGATTTTGTTTAAATCATATCTTCTCCGTTTTTAATCTGATCTGTTTCGTTCAAGTTGCCTTGGCTTCGTATCGGCATAACCTTTTTATTAGTGATCTTTAATACCATGTTAATAGCTCTGTATTTTCATGGGTTCAAATTCTAATTTGATTAGCCACTATGTAACTTGCTTTATACATAAAATAATGTTTAGATCTACTTTTGTTTCCAAATCCAAATATAACTTTGAATTAATCTAACTTGGGTGTTTCTCTGAAATACCCTATACATTCTTTTATATAGTAAAACTAATAAAGCTCGTAGTTCTCTTTTATAAAAGCAAACCTTTCGGTAGATGTATCTTTCTAATCGTAGCTCCGATTAGCGTGTTCTTTGCGCCTGTGTGATCGTAGAGTTGCGTAGATTTCTTTTAAAATCTTTTTGAATTGATTAGTGTAATGTTCTAAATAGATATGTATGTATGCTATGTTTGGTCAGGTGTTTGAGTGGTGTTTGTGATTTTGTCCAATCGGTGAGTGTTACGTTGGAGATCAAGAAGTTGGTGTTTCAGAAGATCTTTTGAAGAAGTTAATCTTTGAAGACGTTGATCTTTGAAGAAAGGATCTGTTTTAAGGCAAGTATTATATGGGATCTTCCTTGATGTCCTAATCATGATGTTTTAAATCAAATCATATGCATGTGTCTAATCTTGTTACCACACGGCTTACCTACAATTGTTACCTTGAACCTTGGAATCTTATGGGTTATCTTTGCATCTGGATAGTTATTGCTAGCACTCCATTAATAAGCATGATCTTTAATCCTGATTATGACTACATGAGATGATAAAGTAAAACTTGACTTTTTAGCAACATGAATTTAGGACCCTATCTGTCAGCAAAAGCTGGGACATACAGTACAACCATAAGGGCTATAATGGCTCTGGCTTTAGTTCAGTATGAGGGTAACTCTCTCGCATGTGGCAGTTCGCGAAAGTTGCCATTGACGAGCGGTTGCGGGTTGCGGCTGGAGTGGCGACCGCTGCGTGTGTGTACCATCGAAGGGCTCCCGTATACCCTTGCCCGTGGATCCGTAGTGTCTGTTGTTTGTCAGCGAGCCCCTTTGAAAGACTTTATAGTTAAGCCTGCCGACCTTCCTTGGAAGTGGGTCAAGAGGCTGATCCCCTCGGGCGAAAGGGTAAATCACGACTCGTGGGTAAAGTGTACAACCTCTGCAGAGTGTTAAAAACTGATATATCAGCCGTGCTCACGGACACGAGCGGCCCGGAAAACTCACAGACTAATAACGGAAAATTCACAGAAACAATGTTGGTTATTACTTGTGAATCACTTTATCATGCTATTTGTGTTATTCATTCAATTGCTTTATGATCATGCAGTTTAATTTGGGGGCTTAAGCATAACTTATGACACATCCTTTGTAAGGTTTTGAATCAATTAAAAATGCCTACCGCAGTAAACTAGTGTCAACTTTTGAGCCTCATGAACCCCATATATGCTTGTTGAGTACGAGATGTACTTACGCTTGTTTATTTTCAATACTTGGATAAAAATCCTAGATGGGTACCAGTTTGCAAGAATTAGAAGAGATAGGCTTGTGATCAACCAGTCAGTTGGTCCCTGTGGAGTGGAGTCTTCGCCTAAAGATCGGAGTGGCTTTCCGCTGTTTGCTCTCTTAAGGTTATTTCTTTAACCTTATATGTTATGTATTTAAGTATTGCCTTTTGATATTACCTTCTTCTGTGGCTATATGTGAGATTTGACTTCTGGGCTCACATATAGGATATATCTGGTTTTGTTCTTAAAACTGGGTGTGACAATATATATATATATATATATATATATATTATATATTCTCTATACTAAAAAAGGTTGTTGTTTACAACAAAATTTTAGTTAAACATTGAAAATATAAGTCATGAATAACTTTTAAGTTGTTGAGTTTAAAAATATAAAAATCATATCAATAGATTTAACTTGAAAAATACTTTCATAAATATATATATATATATATATTATATTTTAATAAATATTTACAAAAAATTAAGTTTTTGAGACCGTGTTATTTTCTAAAATCACAATCTTTTTACTAAATCAGTTTTCACGTGGGCTTGCTTCATTCCGGATTCTGGTTCCGTGAGGGAGTGAAGAATTTGCTTGGGCTTTCTTGGTTTCATCCATCAGGATCAGGGCCAGGTTGTGTCATGTCGGCGGTATGGATGGTAATTCACATGTCAAAATCCTAATAGCTAAGAATCTTGTGCGTCCAAGAGATACTAGACCAGAGCTGTGAGATGAGATGAGAAGAGGCGATGGATTAACGCGCGGCAAAGAGCATCTTTCCCTCGTGCCTTTGTGTCCTCGGCCTATACGGGCTACGGCCTTTGCTTGCTTTACCCGAGGCGGGCCGCGGGGGGCTGCTTGGTTTGGTTGCTGCCGGCGCCGGGGCGGGCGGGGGGCCAGCCAAGCCAACGTCGGCGGTCCGTCCGTCATCACGCAGATCTTGACCACGCGGGACATGCAGGCCCACCGACGTTTGCGATTTCTCAATTCCATATATATCCATATAATACATACACCGGCGCATACCCAGGCCAAGTCCTACCCTACTCCGTGGGCGGCTTGGTTCTCGATTCCAGTTGCCTGGCCGAGCAAGGTTTTGCCGGATTATGCAGGATCTAAACACGAGTTCACCTCTGAATGTGATTGCCACCTGAGCAAGGTTAGAATATAGTTGTTAGGCAAGGAGGATGTAGCAAGCCCAGTGGAGGATTTTTTTTTAAGATTACACAGTACAACGCAGACACTCAATACGTACGCACACTCGCCCCTACGAACACAAACCCTACCCCTGACTGAGCCGGCAAATCTTGAAGTTGACGAAGTCACAACAGACGCCTTGTACCACTTAATGCATAGCGCCGGAAAATTCTGGAATAAATACAGAATAAAGTGTCGCATCCGGGATTTGAACCTTGGGTGGGAGCCCCCCAACTAATGGCCTTTGCCATTGCGCCATGAGCCCCTTGACCCCGATGGAGGATCTTTTTTGGATACTTACTGTATATATATAGCTAACAAGCAAGCAAGTTGGGGGTTAGCCTGTTCGTTTGACAGGATTATGCACTGTTCTAGAAGGATTATGCACTGCTAGCTGATTTCTTGTGAGAGAAAAACACTGTTCTGGTTGAATTTAAACCGGCTAAAAAGCCAAGTGAACAAACTGGCTTTGATGGTTTTGCACCAGTGCACACACGTAGTACAGTACACCGATCGAATATATTTGGGAGAATTGGCTGTTGGACACTATAAAAACATGACTTTTGCCTAAAGCCACTAAAAAAAGATGATTTTGATAGGAACCATTACAAAACCATGTATATTTGCGGATAGACACTGCAGCTGATCATATAATAATATATCCACCTTAAATGAGTCATAGAGCACATAAATCTGGATAGATTTGCCCTTGCTCATACAAAATCAACTTAATTCGACATTTTAATTCAACAAATTGGAGATACAGTTACTACTAACCTAACCCTAGAGGATAATTGAAGAAATTAGTTACCCGTTAGGAACACATGAAAGATCAACGTGTTCTTGAGGAAAAATCTAGCTCAAGAACCGTGGAGACTCCATCACCATCGCACCTTTGGGACCCGACATCACACCTGCTCAGCTTGTCGCAGAGTGCACCGCCGTCGACTGTGGGCGCCGCCGCCGCCACGCGCCGCCGGTGGAGGATGACCGCTGCCTCTTGCTTCCTTGCTTCGGACGCGGACGAGTGCGTCTGAGTCGAGACTCCAGAGACTCGAGCACACTAGGGGCTCTCGTCTCGACCCGGTGACTCCGTGAGGAAGGGATGAAAGGGTAAGGGCATTTTTGTCAGTTTGCGTGGCTGCCCATTAAAACCAAATATAATAATCAGTTTAATGTTTTCTAGTATAGTGACTATGATTTTTGATGTCTTCTAGCCAAGGCATACTTTTTTAGTGGTTTCTAGCCAAAGACAACTTTTAACGGTGTCTGATGGCAAATTTTGCCAATATATTGAACGCACCGTACGCAGGCAGTCGAATCTGGCAGGACCTGCCGAGTGTAGGGGAGGGACGCATCACACTCACTGACACATGCTGCCATATGCCAGTGCAGCGCAAGTACAACTTCCCTCTCCTTCGGTGTCGGTCGCTGGGCTTGTGCAGCCCCGCCTCGCCTCGGCTGCCAAGGTTGGTGTCATGCCGCTGCTACTATGCTTGGCCTATTTGTTTGGTCATTTTAATAGCAGATAAGTCGGATGATGCTGTGTTTAGCTGTTTTTTAAGAAAAAATACAGTTTCGGTGACTGATAAGCCGGCTGATAAGACAAATGAATAGACGCACCAGTAGGCTACTTTTTTTTACTTTATTAGTACGGTCCGATGCCAAGGACTAGGCAACCGTGAGCGTGCAGCCCCAGCTAGAGGCGGATCCAAAGTCCAATCCAAAGGAACAAGAGTGCACTCTGAACCTTGAGCCTGATCGCACGCGTGCAAAGCCCAAGATTCTACCATTTGCCACCGAGATACTCCTACCTACGATGAGAGATGAGGGAAGTTGCATGCCAAGCTGCCACAAATTAAAAGGCATCCTTCTCTAACATCCCATGCCATCCGCCTGAGCTGGGGCTGCAGCTGTGCCCCACTGCTCTACGGTTGTGCCTGACTATACGAGCAGTACATGTGACGTGCTACATCAACAGGGAGGACCCCACGGGGCCAGCAGAAAAGCCACTACCTACCTCCTCCTCCCTCCCAGAGTCCCAATCCCAGAGCTTGCTCCCTAGAACATCATGCTGTAATTCCTACTCTTCCTCAGCCTAAAACAAAAACTGCACCTATGAGTGGAGTAGTATCCTTGTATAATCATGGACCCTTGTGTTTAGGCGATTAACAACAATACTAGATCACTATGACTAACATGTGTTTTGCAGAGACAAAGTCATATATGTTAGGTCATGAGTGATGTATTTTGAATAGGCTTAATGGATATTCATGCCTCCAAGATGGAAATCGTTTCGGTTGCAAAGGATGGAGATACTCGACGAAGACTAGGCTGGTTCTTAGTGCCATAAGGTTGAGAAGGGCACTAAGTATAGCTAGGGCTTTTGTTTTTCCTTTGACCGTACTATAAAGGAGGGTATGAGGTTAGTAGCTTGACCTAGGAGAGTTTAGGAAAGTGGGTATATGCACAGTTGTCACAACTAGTCCTAGAGACCTTGCTTTCAGCCCTTGATAAACCCTAGAAGTGGTAGGAGCAAAATCCCTTGAGAAACCTTAGCGGAAACGGTTGATAGAGAGGGAGAAAGAGGCTCCGAACCACTCTGCTAAGTAGGCACCGGACCAAGGAGAGTAGTCCGGTGGTCCCTGACTTAGGCAGATTCTCAGCTCGAGGAGCTCCGGACCACCTGTCTGGAAAGCACCGGACCATAAGAGAGTGGTCCGGTGGCTTGGTTCAGAGAGTCAGAAGGCTCCGGACTAGTCCGACGGTTAGTCCGACGCCTCTCGACAGGGGGTCTGTTTCTATGCAGAGAGCACCCTGGCTCCGGACCAGAGCGTCGGACCAGGGCACCGGACCATAGGAGAGTGGTCCGGTGGCTTGGTTCAAAGAGTCAGAAGGCTCCGGACTAGTCTGACGGTTCGTCCGACGGTTAGTCCAACGCCTCTCGACAGGGGTCTGTTTCTATGCAGAGAGCACCCTGGCTCCAGACCAGAGTGTCGGACCAGGGCACCGGACCAAGGAGAGTGGTCCGGTGGTGTGTAAAAGAGAGATAGGTTTTCACTCAGAGAGCACCGAGGCTCCGGACCAGAGCGTCGGACCAGTGCGTCGGACCAAGCAGAGTAGTCCGACGGTGCCTGAGTTTGGAACGAGAGTGAGCTCCGGACCAGTGTGCATGGTCCGGTGGTGTGAGCTCCGGACTAGTCCGGTGGCCACGTAAAGAGAATAAAAAGTGAAAAACGGCTAGTTTTGGAGGTGGGGAATATTTATAGTTGCCCCCTTGGACCTTAAAGGTCTTCTTGGCCATTGTTTCAGCTGGTTACACCTTGAGAAATCTTTTGGAGAGCCAAGAGTCTAGTGAGGGAGAGATTAGAGAGAGTTCATCTTGTTCTTCCCTCCTAGAGTGATTAGGAGTGACTTGTGTGCATCCATCCACCTTCCTAGCCTTGAGTGGGTCAAGTGAAGGTCTTGTGCTTGTTACTCTTGGAGTTCGACAGCACCTAGACGGTTTGGTGGTGTTCGGAGGAAGTGACCGTCAGAAGATTGTTGGCGGCGCTTCTCCAAGCTCTTGTAATCGGTTGTGGGCAATTCACCGAGCCGGAGTGGCGAAGAATCAGCCCGTAGAGAGCACTCTACCCTTGCGCGGGTAGAGGGGGAGCGATACCTTGCGAGGTGCTCCAATGAGGACTAGGGGGGTGTGTCAACACCTCGATACCTCGGGAAAAAATCGCTGCGTCCATGAGATTTTCTATTCCCTAGCTCTTTACATTTCCGTATTGTTTTTACATTTCCTACTAGAATTGCTTAGGTTGTATTTAATTCCTATGAACTGCTACCGCTTTCTAGTTAGGATACACGGACGGTAGGCACTAGGGGGTGATTGGCATTTGATAGGTTTTTATATTTGCTTTAGAAATTTAAAACAAGCCCAATTCACCCCCCCTCTTGGGCATCTTGATCCTTTCAATTGGTATCAGAGCCTTGTTGCTTTAAAATTAGGCTTCACCGCCTAGAGCAAGATGTCCCATGGGGATGGACCGCCAGCCATGTTCGATGGGGATGACTTTCCGTATTGGAAAGTGCGGATGGAGGCCTACCTTGAGGTCGTGGATGTCGGCGTTCACAAAGCCGCCACCCAAGGTGGATCGGTGTTCGCCGAGGACCCATACTTTGAGAAGAACAATGCCAAGGTAAAGAATATTCTTTTCCGTGGCATTTGCAAGGATGTGTTCAACCGTGTGCGGAATTGCAAAACCGCGCATGAGATTTGGACAAACATTTGTGCTCTACACGAGGGCACTAAATGTGAAAGAGAAGAGCGCTATCACCTTATCAGTGCTAAGTTAAATGCTTTCACCATGCTATCTCATGAAAATGCTAATGAAATGTATTCTCTCTTGAATGTGCTTGTAGAGGAGTTGAATGGCCTTGGACTCTCTCAAATGACACCGGCCGATGTGGTGCGCAAGATACTTTGTGTCCTTCCAATAGACAAGTATAGCCACATCGTCACGGTTCTTCATCAAGGTGATCTCTCCGCAACTACACCAACGCAAGTGTTGGGCAAGATCAATGCTCATGAGATGTACATGAAGATCAATGATGGAACTTCATCATCCTCCAAGAAGAAAGAGAAGGAGGAAAAGAAGGACTTGGCTCTCAAGGCATCTTCCAAGGAGAAGTGCAAGATTCAATATGTTGTTGAGAGCACAAGTGATGATGATGATGAAGACAACATTGCTCTCATGGTGAAGAAGACCGCCAAGATGTTGAAGAGGCTAAACAAGAATGGAGTCAAGTTTGACTCAAAGAAGAAGAAATTCTTCACAAGCTCTTCAAGGAAGCCAATCTCCCAAATGAAGTGCTACAATTGCGGCACTCTTGGTCATCTAGCCCATGCGTGTCCCGAAGAGAAGAAAGACAAGTTCAAGAACAACAAGTTCAAGAACTTCAAGAAGAACAAGGGCGGCAATGATGACTCAAGTGATGACAACAAGAAGCAAGACAAGCCATACAAGAAGAAGAAGAACTTCAACTTCCACAAGAAGAAGAAGGATGGCAAGGCTTACATTGTGGGTGGTTGGCTCACCGACATTGATGATTCAAGCAACTCCTCCGATGATGAGAGTGAAGAAGAGAAGGTGGCCGCTTTGGTGATTGGTTCTTTGATTCCACCGCCACCTCCTCCTTCATCGCCGGGCTCATCCTCTACACACCTATGCCTTATGGCTAAAGGTGACAAGAAGGTACAAAAAGAGGATGATGGTGATGACCTCTTTAGTGATGATAGTGATGATGAAGAAGCACCTTCCTATGATGAACTAATTAAAATTTGCAACAAATATGCTAGCATCATAAGGAAGTACAAGAGTAAAAATGACAAACTTCTTGAAATCAAGGAAAACTTGCATGATAAGCTTGATAACTTGTCTAGTGCTAATGATGATTTGAAGCTTGAGATTAATTCTCTCACATCTAGCACTAGGGAGCTCAAAGCCTCTCTTAAGCAAGCCAATGAGAAACATGATAAGCTTGAGAGGTCAAGAGCTCCTCACAAGGTTTAACTTGCTAAAAGATGACTACAATCAAGTGAAAAGTGATCATGGCACACTAGTGGTAGCAAATGAATTACTTACTCAAGATCTTACACATGTTGCTACTAACCCATGTGCTAAGTGTGCAAGTGCTACCTCTTGTGATATCGAGCTTGATGATGTGGCTCTTGAGCAAAGTGCAAAGTGCAAGGGCAAGAGAATTGTAGAAGCCGACAAGTATGATGATTATGTGAAGATGAGTGAAGAGAACTCAAAGCTCAAGGAAGAGCTAATCAACCTCAAGGAAAACAAGCCCTTCACCATCAAGCCGGCTCAAGAAGAAGACAAAGATGCTATCACCTTGATCAACTCTCTTCGAGAAGAGATTGCCAAGCTCAAGAATGACAAGACCAAGCTTACAAGTGGCCTTGAAAAGTTCACCAAGGGCCATAATCTCCAAAGTGAGCTTCTAATGAGCACCGTCATGAAGAGTGACAAGACCGGTATTGGGTACAAGGAGAACCAAGTGATGAAGGCCAAGGTCAAGATTGAAGCCAAGAACTACTACAAGAACAAGTACAATGGCTACAATCAAGAGAAACCAAAGCCGAAGCCTAAGAGGTGCTTTGGATGTGGAAAAATTGGTCATCTATCATTTCAATGCAAGACTCCACTTCCCAAGACCTTGCCCAAGCACACTAGGCCATTTGCTCATGATGCTCACTATGTCATCAACAAAGATTCCAAGGGTAGACCACTTGTGGTGTTTCTTGGACCACCAATGAAGAACAAGCCTAGGGTTCTTTGGGTTGCTAAGGAGTCGGTTGACAAGGCAATGGGGCCCCGCACTAAGGGGGTTCCCAAACAACAAGCTTAACTCCAAGTTGCTTGTGTGTAGGTGAACTACAAGACCGGTGGGAGCCATTGGGTAATTGATAGTGGTTGCACTCAACACATGACCGGCGACCCCCGGATGTTCACCACACTTGATGAGGATTGTGCAAATCAAGACAAGATTACTTTTGGGGATAATTCAAAGGGCAAAGTTCAAGGCTTAGGCAAAGTGGCTATCTCCCAAGATCAATCAATCTCAAATGTCTTGCTAGTACAATCATTGAGCTTCAACTTGCTATCGGTTGGTCAACTTTGTGATCTCGGGTTTCATTGTCTCTTCACACCAAATGAGGTGATTGTGACCAAGATTGAAGATTCATCAATGATATTCAAAGGGTTCCGGCACAACAACCTCTACTTAGTGGACTTCACTTCAAATGAAGCAAACTTGCAAGCTTGTCTATTCTCCAAGAATTCTTTGGGTTGGCTATGGCATAGAAGATTAGCTCATGTGGGCATGTCAACCTTGAAGAAGCTAGTCAAGAAGGAAATGGTTAGAGGAATCAAGGATGTGGTGTTTGAGAAGGACAAGCTTTGTAGTGCATGTCAAGCCGGCAAGCAAGTAGCAAACACTCATCCAACCAAGGCCTTCATGTCAACCTCAAGAGTCCTAGAGTTGCTACACATGGACTTATTCGGCCCTACCACCTATGCTAGTCTTGGAGGAAATCTCTATTGCTTAGTGGTAGTGGATGACTACTCTCGGTACACTTGGGTGTTCTTTCTTCAAGACAAGGGAGAGACACAAGGCATCTTCAAGAAATTTGCTACAAGAGCCCAAAATGAATTTGATGTGAAGATCAAGAAGATTAGAAGTGACAATGGCACCGAGTTTGTGAACACAAAGATTGAAGATTATTGTGATGAAGTTGGGATCAAGCATGAGGTGTCCGCCACATATACTCCACAACAAAATGGTGTCGTAGAGAGGAAGAACCGGACACTCATAACTCTAGCAAGGTCTATGCTTGATGAGTACAACACTCCCGAGAAGTTTTGGGCGGAGGCAATCAACACCGCTTGCTATGTGGCAAACCGTCTCTTCGTCCAAAGGCTATTAAAGAAGACCCCCTATGAGCTTGTCAATGGGAAGAAGCCGGATATTTCATTCTTTCGGGTGTTTGGTTGCAAGGTGTACATCTACAAAAAGCGCCAACACTTGGGTAAATTCCAACGGCGGTGTGACATTGGTTTCCTTGTTGGTTATTCACTTAAATCCAAGGCATACCGTGTATTTAACAAAGCCACCGGCTTAGTTGAAGAAACGTATGACGTGGAGTTTGATGAAACTAATGGCTCCCAAGGAGCTCTTGAGGATATTGATGCAGGTGATGAACCCTTGAGGGAGGCAATGAAGAATATGCCAATTGGTGCTATCAACCCGCAAGAGGTGGAAGAAGTTGAAGACGAAGCAAATCAAGATCCTTCTCCACCTCACACGCCTCAAGTTGATGAAGGAGATCAAGTGAGGGAAGCTCAAGAAGACACTCATATTCCTCAAGATCAAGCCGAGGCCGAAGCAAGCAATGTTGAAGCACCACATCCTCCTCCTCAAGAAACAAATAGAAAATCAACATCCATCCTTCAAGCTCACCCCCATGATCAAATCATAGGGAGTCCATCAAAGGGAGTAATGACTCGCTCTAGACTTGCATCTTATGTTGAACATCACTCGTTTGTTTCCTTTGTTGAGCCTACTAGTGTAGAAGAAGCACTTGCGGATCCGGATTGGGTGAATGCAATGCATGAAGAACTCAACAACTTCACCCGGAACCAAGTGTGGACACTTGAAGAGAAGCCAAAGGATGCAAGAATCATTGGCACCAAGTGGGTTTTTAGGAACAAGCAAGATGATCAAGGCGTGGTTGTGAGGAACAAAGCAAGATTGGTGGCAAAGGGGTTCTCTCAAGTAGAAGGACTTGATTTTGGAGAGACCTTTGCTCCGGTTGCAAGACTTGAAGCCATCCGTATCCTTTTGGCGTATGCTTCACATCACAAAATGAAACTCTTTCAAATGGATGTGAAGAGCGCCTTCTTAAATGGTTTCATTAATGAACTTGTTTATGTCTCACAACCTCCCAGGTTTGAAGACCCAAACTTGCCTAATCATGTGTATAGGTTGTCCAAGGCACTCTACGGTTTGAAGCAAGCTCCAAGAGCTTGGTATGAGAGGCTAAGGGACTTCCTAATCAAGAAGGGCTTCAAGATCGGGATCGTCGACACTACACTATTCACCAAGAAGCTTAATGGAGAGATCTTTGTTTGCCAAGTATATGTCGATGACATTATATTTGGGTCAACAAACCAAGACCATTGCAAGGAGTTTGGTGATTTGATGTCCAAGGAGTTCGAGATGTCTATGATTGGCGAGATAACCTTCTTCCTCGGCTTTCAAGTGAAGCAAATGAGAGAAGGGACCTTCATCTCTCAAGAAAAGTACACTTATGATCTACTTAAGAAGTTCAAGATGGAGGAGTGCAAGCCAATCAAGACCCCAATGCCTACTAATGGGAATCTCGATCTCGATGAGGAGGTAAACGGATTGACCAAACTCTTTATCGTTCTATGATTGGTAGTTTACTTTACCTCACCGCATCTAGGCCGGATATCATGTTTAGTGTGTGTATGTGTGCTAGGTTTCAAGCAAACCCTAAGGAGTCGCATCTTTGTGCGGTTAAAAGAATCCTTAGGTACTTAAGGCACACCCCTAGCATGGGTCTTTGGTATCCCAAAGGAGCTCCCTTCCAACTAGTTGGCTATTCCGATTCGGATTATGCCGGGTGCAAGGTTGATAGGAAGAGTACCTCCGGCGGGTGCCACATGCTAGGAAGATCTCTTGTTTCTTGGTCCTCAAAGAAGCAAAACAGTGTGGCATTGTCAACCGCCGAGGCGGAATACATTGCCATGGGAGCAAGTTGTGCACAAATCTTATACATGACCCAAACACTCTTTGATTACGACATGTTTTTAAAAGAAGTTCCACTTTTGTGTGATAATGAAAGCGCCATAAAGCTTGCAAACAACCCGGTTCAACACTCTCGCACCAAGCACATTGATATTCGCCATCACTTTCTTAGAGACCATGTGGCTAGGAAAGACATCACACTAGTTGGAGTTAAGAGCGAAGATCAATTGGCGGATATCTTCACTAAACCACTCGATGAAACAACCTTTTGTAGGTTGAGAAGCGAGTTGAATGTGCTTGATCACTCTAACTTCACTAAAAGATGAGCTTGTGTGTTTCATGCATTCATATGTAATATAACATGTTTAATTTGGTAATGCACATAGGCTTGGCTAACGCGGTTAAGATAACCACCCTCAAAGCGTGTGACAAAGCTTAACCGCGGTTTAAACTTGCAAGCAACCTAGATTCAAATTCCGTTTTGCATTGCATATGCATAAGTGTTGCTTCTTCGTTTCTTTTCGGTTAAGTTTGTTGGTCATCATTAGGTTCAACACTTAGGGGGAGCAATTCAACGCTCTAGCTTCAGCTAATACCCCTCTAGTGCCCCTAAGGTGACCCTTGGAGCTTTATTGAACTATTTTCTTATCAAAACTAATTCTAGCCTATGGCAAACTACTTCTAAAATTGAGGGTTTGATAGATGGTTCTTATGTTAAGTCCAACAAGTGTTCCTCTCTGCTCTTTTGTATTGGTACTTGGCTAAGAGAAAAGATTGGAGAGAAAAATAGGAAAATTCAGAGCAATATTAAGCATCGGACCACCCTCCGGACCACTCTGCATTGGTCCGACGTAGTGGTCCGACGCCCTGTCCCTCACTGCATAAATCATCTCCAGCCAAAGAATCCGTCGGACAAGTGTCCGACGTTGCACCGGACTAATGTCAAGTTGTCCGGTGCCTCTGTCATTCTGATCTGTTCACCGTCGGACTAGTCCGGTGCCCCCCATCGGACTAGTCCGGTGAGTCGTCCGGCGTAGTTCTCCGGTGGTCGGTTGCTCACTGGAATTCCTTATCTGGTACCGTCGGACCACCCGTCGGACCAGCCACCGGACCAAGCGGAGTGGTCCGACGCTTCGAAATTTTGCGATAACCCCCCCGCGTGCGCGTCTGTTTCTCCACTTCCTTCACTCAGCAGTCCGTACGCCGTCTCGCCGCCGTCGCCGCAGCTCCGCCCTAGCCTCGCCGCCACGCCATTGCCGCCGGTGAAGTCCTCCTCGCAGCGCCGCCGCCACTCCACCACCACTCCTCGCCGCACCACAGCTTCTCCCCCGCTCTGCACCCCTGCCTGCCGCCGCCGTCCTCCACCTCGCTGCCGGCGGACTGCTCTGCTTCACCTCCCTGCCTGCCAAGCTAGAGCGCAAGCCACCTAGGGTTTCAACCCCTTTCCACCATTGCCACTGCAAGTCAAGTCTAGGGTTTGCCCTAACCCTAGGATTCGGGTTTCGACGTTCGCCCTCGAACGAATCCATCTTCGACGCGTTCGTCCTCGACCGACCTCCTGTCATCTTCGTCGACTTCGTCCGCGACCGTTTCGTCGACGTCGATTCCGTCACTTCGCTTCTAGGGTATGGTTTCGATTTTCGATTTCGCGTTTTGTCGAATCGTAAATTGAGTTATTCCCTAGAGTAATTCCGTGAATATCTCTTATGAAATTCAATCCAATCCACTAAATTCAATTGCCAATTGTAATTCGCAGCTGGTAAATCCCGTTCGGAGAGTGCTTCGTTACTTGAGATTGCTCTGAATAGTTACGCTCTCTTACCTCAGGTATTTTGTCAGCATTTCATTCTATCACTCATCTAGATGCTTGCTTCTATACGGGTTCTTATCTCTAGATGTTATATATGCTTATGTATACCCTGTCTATTCTATCCAGCAGCAGTCAGTGGCAGTTAAACTCGGGGCAAAGCTCGCGAGTAAGGATTGAGGCAAAGCCTCACGAGGTTCAGTCCAGTGGCTTGGAGGCCCTCTCTGTCAGTGATTGCTTGGTTTGATCAGTTGACTCTTGCAGCGATCAGTGTTTCTTGTGACAGAGATCAGTGGTTTGACAGTGGATAGTGAATCTTGTGATTGTCAGTGGGCAGTGATACTTCACTTATTTCAGTATGACTCGCAATACTCGTGCTCAGGCAGCTGGGTCTGGTGGTGATGCTCCTCCTCCTCCACGTCCTTCCAGAGACAAGGGCAATAGGCCAGTGATTGAGAAAGCTAAGAAGAAGAAGGGCAAGCTTACAGAGGCTGAGAAAGCCGAGGCAGTGGCCGATGCAGCGGACCGCGCAAAGCGAGGCGGTCGCCGAGGTACCGTGAGACTCGGCACCCCTCCGCGGGATCTTCCCACTTCTCCTCCAGCTGGGTCACATACTGAGGACACTCCACAGGAGCCAGAGCTTGTCACAGAGGCTCTTGGGACACCGTTGGCACCTTCTTCCTGGGGGCGCTCCACTCGCTCCCATTCTGCTCAGTCACCGCAGTCAGCGGCTCCCACAGCAGCTTCAGCTTCAGTTCACCTTGACCTGAGGAACCTTACAGCGAAGCAAGTGAAGAAGCTCAGGTTCGTCGCTTTAGAGAAGTGGTGTCCGGATCAGAGAGACCCCAGAGCTTCACCTGGTTGGCATACACCTTCATGGAGGATTTCTATCGAGCAGCTCAGTTGACCAGTATTCAGATTCGACCACACAGGGTTTGCTCCTTAGAGAACATTGTTGAGCTAGCAGGTGAGGAGATCCGTCCGTTCCTGACTTACCAGCCGGGACTCGCCGATTTGTTCGGGCGTTCCGGTAACTATATCGAGCGATGGGTCAGAGAGTTCTATGCATCAGTTTGGGTAGATCCGGAGCACAAGTTTGTGCAGTACACCTTCCGAGGTGAGAGGTACAGGCTGTACTTGACCAGACTCAGAGAGAACTTTCGCTTCAGACAGGAGGGTGGTGAGTTTGACCTGCACTACGAGTGTTACCGAGGAGCTTCAGTGCCTCGCCGAGCTTGCGGAGGCCGTACTTTGTCAGTTCAGGAGGTGGCTCCTCTGTTCAAGCCACCTTTCTCAGAGGGCTCCAGGCGCACTCCAGCTGAGCTTAGGCCTACCGTTCATAGATTGAACGAGGTGCTCCGTCGTACTCTGCTACCTCGCACGGGCTACAAGGAAGGATTGACCAACATGCAGCAACTTCTCCTTCAGACCCTGGTATCTCAGACACCATTTGATATTGCAGACTTTCTAGTGTCAGAGATAGAGGATGTGATAGCAGATGGCATGAGGGCCCGACGACAGTTTCCCTATGCTCACTGGATCTCTGCGATTATTGCTATTGAGCTAGAGGGAGCACACCCTGGACTCCGTGCTCTTTTGGATCAGGCGCCTACTTCTTTCCCAGAGTACAGAGTCTTGGGGTCATTCGATAGCCGGTTTGGAAACCAGGTCCTCCGTCTTGTCAGAGAGAGGACAGCACCAGCTGACAGGGCAGATGTTGATGCTCAGGATGAGGCCATTCGGAGTGTTGAGCAGCAGGAGCTCCATGGTCTAGATACAGGAGCGGATGTGACTCCAGAGGATACATCAGACAGCTCAGATGCAGACTTCCAGCCGGTTCCACAGATGCCCCCAAAGGCGCACGACACTGAGGCTGGCGGTTCTGCCTCTGCCACAGAGACGATGATGCTCAAGATCCTTGACAGAATGAATGAGCAGCAGAGTTCTCTAGTCACTGCAGTCACTCAGATACAGCAGCGTCAGGACGAGATGCAGCGACAGTCAGGGGAGCGCCACTTCGAGATGCAGCGACAGATGCTTGCTATGCAGCTAGAGTCTCAGCGTATTCAGTTACAGTCCCAGCAGCTACAGCAGCAGAACATGGCATTTATGGCTCATGTGATGAAGTGGACTGGTGCTCCTCCACTAGAGTTCCCTGCAGCTCCTCAGATTCAGATGATGAGCACTTCACAGCCCTCTCAGTCAGTTGGGCATCTTGGAGGGCCTCAGTTCTCAGTAGGACCCTCAGTTGGCCCCTCAGTGGCCCCTGTCAGCTCAGCCGGTCAGACAGTCACTCCCACCCCAGCCATACAGTCCAGTGGACTTTAGGGTGCTGGATTGACCACCCCGTTCCAGTCACCGGCGACTCAGGTGACTCAGTGGTTGGACACTTTTGGACCTACTCAGCAGTTCACCCCGCTTACTACAGGTTTCACTCCTCTTACCGCTACACTGGGTGCTACTGCTAGAGATCTGTCAGCCTCTTTCAGTGATATCACAGGTCAGCCGTCCCCCACTGGTCCTCAGATTGCAGCAGAGGTCGAGGCCGAGCTTGTAGCACCGACAGCTGATTAGCACCGCTCCTCAGTAGCTTCCTCAGAGGCTACCCATGACAGTCGGGCTCCAGCCGTATCTACCCCTCCTACAGCTGCAGTCGCTACCGATGCTACGGTTGTCTCCTCCACTCCAGTCCAGCCTCAGCCGTCTCCGGTTCTTCAGACTCCAGACGAGTCAGTGCATGAGGCACCACCGGTCACAGCAGCTCCAGAGGCTCCAGCAGAGACACCAGCACCAGTTATCGCTCCCACTGCTTCCCCAGCTACTGCCCCAGAGTCTTCGACCGCAGCAGACCTGTTAGCTTTCGACCCCCAGACCGCTTCACTACCAGCTACGGACACTCAGGGGGAGGATTCGGATGATGAGACATATCTGGCAGCTTTCAGGGTCCTCGACCGCTCCACGGCTGCTTCCTCTCCACCTCCAGACGCTTAGTTTAGGTGTTTCGACGCCAAAGGGGGAGAGGGAGAGTCGAGTAGATGGGCTAGCTTTAGGGGGAGCTAGTAGGACTCGTTCTTTTGTTGTGTATAAACTCTATTGCATCATGCATCACGTTTACCGTCTTATTGCATTGTATGATATGTGTGATGGTTGAGACTTGATGGTTGTGTGACATGTGTGGGCACTCCTATTTATATCTCATGTCACTTGGTTATGCTATTGCTTCCGCGCTAATCTCTGATCTTTTGGCTATAGCATATCCTTTTTTAAATCAAGTACTATATTCTTTTCATATCTATTGTGCTTGTCATGGCTTGAATGGTTAGGCATGTACTTATCTTTCTTATTACTAATCCATGCCTATCTCATGTCAAGTCATGTTTTCTCTTATCAAAATTCACTCATTATTCTCTACTCGAGCTTGTATTGTCGTCAATCACCTAAAAGGGGGAGATTGTAGAATCATGGACCCTTGTGTTTAGGCGATTAACGACAATACTAGATCACTATGACTAACGTGTGTTTTGCAGAGACAAAGTCATATATGTTAGGTCATGAGTGATGTATTTTGAATGGGCTTAATGGATATTCATGCCCCCAAGATGGAAATCGTTTCGGTTGCAAAGGATGGAGATACTCGACGAAGACTAGGCTAGTTCTTAGTGCCATAAGGTTGAGAAGGGCACTAAGTATAGCTAGGGCTTTTGTTTTTCCTTTGACCGTACTATAAAGGGGGGTATGAGGTTAGTAGCTTGACCTAGGAGAGTTTAGGAAAGTGGGTATATGCACAATTGTCACAACTAGTCCTAGAGACCTTGCTTTCAGCCCTTGATAAACCCTAGAAGTGGTAGGAGCAAAATCCCTTGAGAAACCTTAGCGAAAACGGTTGATAGAGAGGGAGAAAGAGGCTCCAGACCACTCTGCTAAGTAGGCACCGGACCAACGAGAATAGTCCGGTGGTCCCTGACTTAGGCAGATTCTCAGCTCGAGGAGCTCCGGACCACCTGTCTGGAAAGCACCGGACCATAGGAGAGTGGTCCGGTGGCTTGGTTCAGAGAGTCAGAAGGCTCCGGACTAGTCCGACGGTTAGTCCGACGCCTCTCGACAGGGGTCTGTTTCTATGCAGAGAGCACCCTGGCTCCGGACCAGAGCGTCGGACCAGGGCACCGGACCATAGGAGAGTGGTCCGGTGGCTTGGTTCAGAGAGTCAGAAGGCTCCGGACTAGTCCGACGGTTCGTCCGACGGTTAGTCCGACGCCTCTCGACAGGGGTCTGTTTCTATGCAGAGAGCACCCGGGCTCCGGACCAGAGCGTCGGACCAGGGCACCGGACCAAGGAGAGTGGTCCGGTGGTGTGTAAAAGAGAGATAGGTTTTCACTCAGAGAGCACCGAGGCTCCGGACCAGAGCGTCGGACCAGTGCGTCGGACCAAGCAGAGTAGTCCGACGGTGACTGAGTTTGGAACGAGAGTGAGCTCCGGACCAGTGTGCATGGTCCGGTGGTGTGAGCTCCGGACTAGTCCGGTGGCCACGCAAAGAGAAGAAAAAGTGAAAAACGGCTAGTTTTGGAGGTGGGGACTATTTATAGTTGCCCCCTTGGACCTTAGAGGTCTTCTTGGCCATTGTTTCAGCTGGTTACACCTTGAGAAATCTTTTGGAGAGCCAAGAGTCTAGTGAGGGAGAGATTAGAGAGAGTTCATCTTGTTCTTCCCTCCTAGAGTGATTAGGAGTGACTTGTGTGCATCCATCCACCTTCCTAGCCTTGAGTGGGTCAAGTGAAGGTCTTGTGCTTGTTACTCTTGGTGTTCGACAGCACCTAGACGGTTTGGTGGTGTTCGGAGGAAGTGACCGTCGGAAGATTGTTGGCGGCGCTTCTCCAAGCTCTTGTAATCGGTTGTGGGCGATTCACCGAGCCGGACTGGCGAAGAATCAGCCCGTAGAGAGCACTCTACCCTTGCGCGGGTAAGGGGGAGACAATACCTTGCGAGGTGCTCAAACGAGGACTACGGGGGGGTGTCGACACCTCGATAGCTCGGGAAAAAATCGCTGCGTCCATGAGATTTTCTATTCCCTAGCTCTTTACATTTCCGTATTGTTTTTACATTTCCTACTAGAATTGCTTAGGTTGTCTTTAATTCCTATGAACTGCTACCGCTTTCTAGTTAGGATACACGGACGGTAGGCACTAGGGGGTGATTGGCATTTGATAGGTTTTTATATTTGCTTTAGAAATTTAAAACAAGCCCAATTCACCCCCCCTCTTGGGCATCTTGATCCTTTCAATCCTGTTAAATAAAGTTTTTAGGAAATGATTTATGGCTCCAAATCAATTTATTATAGTATATATTTTAATTAATCCGATGATATTTATTTGATATTATAAATATTGATCTTTATTTATCTATAACATAATTGGTCAAACATAACATACTAAAAATATGACACTACGCTAAAATTACATTATTTTTCGTGGCCAAGTGAGTACTAGCATATTATATTATATACTATAAGGGAATCCTACAATTGGTTTGAGCTACTTTTAACTTATTTCAGTTTAGCTCTTGTACCAGCCGAATAACGGTGGTGTTGTTATGGGCCATTCGTATAAACAAAACAAGCTACAGTTTAAGTTGTTATGGTGGCAAGGAGTTCATAAGGGACACAATTTGTAAACCGAAGAAGGAGGGGGGTTTGGGCATGAGAAAACTTGAACTGGTCAATAAAGGTATGCTCATCTGCTGTGCTTGGAGGCTTGTTCACGATGTTGACTCTATAGAGACAGACAAGACCAACAAGGACGTTGAAGACTAGTTGGAGATTCAGTCGAACTCGACTTCGATTTTACTTCAGACTCCAGGACCGAACACCTAGGATGTACTCGAACTCCGTTTTTTTTATTATCCATATATGGTTGGAAAGATAATTTTATGAGTCAACCAATGGTTTTGGTTTATGGTCCAAATTCCACTAGGGTCAACGGGGATCGTTAAAACAAGTTAGCATCTAGAATCTGTTATGGTGTTATGTCACCGTCTTTTGGTCCGTTGGGCCATGTATCATGTTAGAGCCCATTAGAGAGATGTGTCCAGGTCAGGCGATGACCTTAAACCCTTAATAAATACTAGTCGTCACCTTTGGTAGGTTTTGGGTTTTGCTTAGATCAATTCTGTCTTTGACAGTCGCCGTTATTCGGTTTGTGAGACCCTACTTGAGATCTCAATCATACATCTGCAATTTATCCCATCTTTTGAGTTGTGTTCTTTTGAGTTCTTGCTTGTGTTCTTCATTTACCAGGCAGGGATTAGCCTTCTTGGCGAGATCAACCAGTTGGAGATACGGTCGATAACCAAAATAGTGGTGGTGCTAAGATTGCAGAGTTTGGGCTTATTGATCTGAAGTCGGATTGGTGTTCTGCTCTACAAAAAACGAGAGTTATCTGAACTTGACGGGAGATCAGAAATCATGTCCCCATCAGAAAATGAGAGAGACCGATAGAGAGAGGAGACCGGGCCGGTCCCTAATTTCACCTTGCCACGATGCACGACAAGAGTGAGGTGTCGAGCGAGGAAACAACGGGATGACACGCCGGCCCGGTTTTGGCAGTGACCGACCTCCATCATTCTGCGAAAACATAAAAGCCCTAAAAATGAATAGAAATTACCACTCTTCCACTATCTTTCTCCCCTTCCAACCGCAAAACCGAAAGTCGATTTGATCAATTGATTGAACTGTGTTGCAGAGCTATATGAGTAGAGCAACTTTGCTTAAAGAATCTCGGTCTAATTTGTAACGGTTGAAGAGATATAATACTCTAAAGTAGGGTACTTGAATTTGAAAACTAAAATCCAAATATCACCGAGAAAAAGTTAACTTTTGCTGATTTGGAATTTGTATTTGAGGATTCAAACATGGTCTAAAAGATATGAGACTTGATTCATTGTTTCCATCATGAAGAGTACTTCAACTCATATTAAGGGATCCAATTGAGTTGCCATATGAATCTGAACGAGAAAATGTCTCAAAGAAGTCAATCCACAGCTAAAGCATCGGGACATCGAATAATTCAAAGAATCTCAAAACAACATTAAACTTGAGGCAACTATTTGAGAGAATTGGATGTTGAATAAGGGATTGGTACAAAAATAAAGTTTGTTACTCTCTAACTTTTCTACAACTTTCATTTTTGGTCAAACCTCAGATTTGTCCCATAAGTTAATTTTATTTCTTGGTCAACACAAATCCCTAATAGGAGGCGAAACTAGAGTTTCCATTATTTTCGGACATTTTATCCACTTTTGCTCAACACGAAACCTTCATGACTTTTGTTGTAGAGTTCAATTACAGTTGATTGGACAAGGTTGGAAGGTTTGGTTGGACTCACATAATTCAAGCGAGTATTTGACTAATTACTTTGAGAGGTTTTTGATTCTAAACTTTATGAAACTTCTCCAGTAGTCATAGTAGATCACTACTGGAAACTTAGATTTTTCAGTGGGTGCAAAAACCCACGAAAAAATGCTTATACCTACAGAAACGATAGAAAATTACCCACGGAGATAGAATGAATTTTTCTATCGGTTCACCGTTGGAAAAACATATTTCCATGGGGCAAGCACCCATAGGAAAATTAGTTTTTGCCAAATCAAAAAATAATTTTCCGTGCGTTGACACACACAAAAAAAACCGACAAAAAAAATTAGTTTTCTATCAGTGTAGCTCTGTCCAAAAAAACTAGGCGTACTCACAGAAAAAATACCATTATTCTGTTGGTTTAAGACCACGCACAAAAAAATACCAAAGCACCGAAAGAATATATACATTTTCCCATGCCATAATTGGATAGAATAATTATTTAAAAACAGTAGCAACATGATATTATGTTGACTGTCCATAAAGAAATTTCATCACCATAGAATAAATAACATACATGTATAGATGAAGTCCAAATGTTCAGCACATCCATTTATAGCATCCAAGCTCAATACATATAGATGATGTTCAAATATTCTGGCATCAATACATTCAAAAGCATTGCCATCTTATCCCTTTGGTTCAAGTTTCATCCAAGATGAATGAAGTACCAATATGCATCATTGAGTGATATAAAATAAGGCTAACTGATCATTAGAGCCACCTACTAGATAATGTGCAAAAGCACTGCTCTACAAAAGAAGAAACCACCAGCAACTCCATGTTTTGCAACTAAACACAACCATCACATTAGTGCATGATCTCCATTGTTGTCGGAACCTTGATTGACAACATTTGTAGCATGAGGATCCCTATTGTTGTGGCAAACATCATCAGTGTTATTGACAAATACAACATGAGAAGAACCAATAGCCTAAACGTGAACAAAGTTACATCAGTAAGTAAAATTGTCACCCAACAATATAACACTTTCAACAAAGCATCTAAGTTTGATGTAAAGTCATTTGAATGTGGTACCCTGAATTGGACAAGGTTTAAAGTGTTCAAACTGCTAGTTGTCAAGGTGTGAAACAACACAACCCAACATAAGGTCACTTCCTCACTGCAATAGCCATGCAAATTCACTGCATTAGCTATACAACAATCAACTTGAGGCCACTTCCTCACTACTGCACTCTATGTTGCCATTCTGAATAGGACACCACAAAATACTACTCAATTTCTACTTCCTTCTCATCTTAAAATCTCTAAGTTATGGATCTGATAGCTACAAAACATGTTGACAGTGGAATGAATATATACTCACAATTGCTTGTTGTTGACGGTCATTAACATCAACATTTAATATAATTATAAACATGATAAATGGATCAATCACATGAAAATTATAGAAGTATAGGGCTTTATCTAACAAATTCCATGAGTTTTCGTATTCTGTTATTTTCTATGTACTATTCCAGAAAAGAGTAATAAAGGGAATCAAAGCAGAATAAACATCAGAAAAATCTCACGAAGATATATTTACCATTTAAATCAAGAAGGATCCAGAAGACACTGGAGAGAGGCGGGGCCCGAGCCGCCAACAGGTGGGGCCGACGCCCCTGGACGACCGGCCCGCCCCTGGGCCCACCTCCGCCGACCTTCTGGACTCCTCAACCGCCTTTGAGGATTCATCTAGGCCCTACATTAAGTCGGTTTGATCCAACGGCTGTCGCGCATCCCACCGGGCTATAAATAGGAGCCCTGTACCCCCGGGAGGAAAACAACTGATCCAGGTCAAGTCAGATCCAGTTCAAGATTAGAATAGATCTAGGGTTTTGAAAGGATCAAGATGCCCAAGAAGGGGGGGGGGTGAATTGGGCTTGTTTTAATTTTTTAAAGCAAATATAAAAACCTATCAAATGCCAATCACCCCCTAGTGCCTACGATCCGTGTGTCCTAGCTAGAAAGCGGTAGCAGTTCATGGAATTAAAAGCAACCTAAGAAATTCTAGTAGGGAAGATAAACAAGACGTAAAGTAATGCGGAAATGTAAAGAGCTAGGGAAAAAGAAATTCTCAGTGACGCAGCGATTTTTTCCTGAGGTATCGAGGTGTCGACACCCCCCCTAGTCCTCGTTGGAGCACCTCGCAAGGTATTGCTCCCCCTCTACCCGCGCAAGGGTAGAGTGCTCTCTACGGGCTGATTCTTCGCCACTCCGGCTCGGTGAATCGCCCACAACCGATCACAGAAGCTTGGAGAAGAGCCACCAACAATCTCCCGGCGATCACTTCCTCCGTACACCACCAAACCGTCCAGGTGTTGTCGAACACCAAGAGTAACAAGCACAAGACCTTCACTTGACCAACTTAAGGCTAGGAAGGTGGATGGATGCACACAAGTCACTCCTAATCACTCTAGGAGGGAAGAACAAGATGAACTCTCTCTAATCTCTCCCTCACTAGCCTCTTGACTCTCCAAAGGATTTCTCAAGGTGTCACCAGCTGAAACAATGGCCAAGAGAGATCCTAAGGACGAAGGGGCAACTATAAATAGTCCCCACCTCCATAACTAGCCGTTTTTACAATTTTTCCTCTCTCTGCGAAGCCACCGGACTAGTCCGGAGCTTATACCACCGGACCATGCACACTGGTCCGGAGCTCACTCTGAATTCCAACTCAGGCACCGTCGGACAACTCTGCTTGGTCCAACGCACTGGTCCGGAGCCAAGGTGCTCTCTTAGTGAAAACCTTCTTCTCTTTTTCGAAGCACCAAACCACTCTCCTTGGTCCGGAGCCCTGGTCCGATGCTCTAGTTCGGAGCCAGGGTGCTTACTGTATGAACTCAACCTCCTGTCTTGAACCGTCGGACTAGCCGTCAGACACACCGTCGGACTAGTCCAGAGCCTTCTCTCTCTCTAACATGAGCCATCGGACCACTCTCCTATGGTCCGACGCTCTTCAGACAGGTGGTCCGGAGCTCCTCGAGCTGAGATTTTGCCTAAGTCAAGGACCGTCGGACCACTCTCCTATGGTCCGACGCCTGCTTGGCAGAGTGGTCCGGAGCCTCTTTCTCCCCTATTTCAACTGTTTTCGCTGAGATTTCTCAAGGGATTTTGCTCCTACCAATTCTAGGGTTTACCAAGGGCTTAAAGCAAGGTCTCTAGGACTAGTTGTGACAAGTGTGCATATACCCACTCTCCTAAACTCTCCTAGGTCAAGCTACTAATCTCATACCCCCCTTTATAGTACGGTCAAAGGAAAAACAAAATCCTAGCTATACTTAGTGCCCTTCTCAACCTTATGGCACTAAGAACTAGCCTAGTCTTCAACTTGTATTTTCATCCTTTGCAACCGAAACGATTTCCATCTTGGGGGCATGAATATCCATTAAGCCCATTTAAATTGCATCACTAATGACCTAACATAAACAACTTTGCCTCTGCAAAACACACGTTAGTCATAGTGACCTAGCATTGTCGTTAATCACCTAAACACAAGGGTCCATGATTCTACAATCTCCCCCTTTTAGGTGATTGACGACAATACAAGCTCGAGTAGAGAATAATGAGTGAAATTTGATAAGAGAAAACATGACTTGACATGAGATAGGCATGGGTTAGTGATAAGAAAGACAAGAACATGCCTAACCATTCAAGCCATGACATGCACAATAGATATGAATTGAGCATAGTACTTGAGTTCATAAAGGATATGCTATAGCCAAACGATCAGAGATCAGCACGGAAGCAATATAGCATAACCATGTGACATGATATACATAGATAAATGTCCATGCATGTCACACAACCATCAAGTCTCAAACATCACACATATCATACAATGCATAAAGACGGTAAATGTGATGCTTGATTCGATAAAGTTTATACACATCAAAAGAACGAGTCCTACTAGCTCCCCCTGAAGCTAGCCTATCTACTCGACTCTCCCTCTCCCCCTTTGGCGTCGAAGCACCAAAACTAGGCGTCTGGAGGCGGAGTGGAAGCAGTCGTGGAGCGGTCGAGCACCCTGAACGCTGCCAGATAGGTCTCATCATCTGAGTCCTCCCCCTGAGTGTCTGACGCTGGTAGTGAAGCAGTCTGGGGGTTGGAAGCGGCAAAGCCTGCTATCGCTGCGGTCGAAGACTCTGGAGCAGTAGCTGGGGTAGGAGTAGGATCAGAGACCGGGGCCAGTGGCGCTGCGGGAGCTTCAGGAGCTGTAGTATCCGGTTGTGCCTCATGCACTGACTCAACTGGAGTCTGAAGGACCGGAGACTGCGGAGGCTGTACTGGAGTGGAAGTGACCACTGTGGCATCGGTAACAACTGCAGCGGTAGGTGGAGTGGACACGGTTGGAGCCCGACTGTCGTGTGTAGCCTCTGAGGAAGCTACTGAGGAGCGGTGCTGATCGGCTGTCGGTGCAACAAGCTCTGCCTCAACCTCTGCTGCTATCTGTGGACCAGTGGGGGATGGCCGCCCTGTAATGTCACTGAACGACGCTGATAGATCTCTGGCAGTAGCACCCATCGTAGCAGTAAGCGGCGTGAAACCAGTAGTGAGAGGGGTGAACTGCTGAGTGGGGCCGAAGGTGTCCAACCACTGCGTCATCTGAGTCGCCGGTGACTGGAACGGGGTGGTCAGTCCGGCACCCGGAAGTCCACTAGACTGTACGACTGGGGTGGGACTGACTGTCTGACCGGCAGAACTCGTAGGGGCCACTGAAGGGCCAACTGAGGGGCCAACTGAAAACTGAGGTCCTCCTAGTTGCCCAACTGACTGGGAAGGCTGTGAGGTACTCATCATCTGTATCTGAGGGGCAGCTGGAAACTCAAGAGGAGGGGCGCCAGTCCACTTCATCATGTGGGCCATAAAGGCCATGTTCTGCTGCTGAAGCTGCTGAGACTGTAGCTGTAGGCGCTGGGACTCCAACTGCATAGCTAGCATCTGACGCTGCATCTCGAAGTGACGCTCCTCAGACTGCCTCTGCATCTCATCTTGCCGCTGCTGAACCTGAGTAATGGCAGTGACTAGAGAACTTTGCTGCTCATTGAGACGGTCAAGGATCTTCAACATCATAGTCTCAGTGGCAGAGGCAGAGCCGCCAGCCTCAGTGTTGTGAGCCCGTGGGGGCATAGGTGGAACTGGCTGGAAGTCGGCATCTGAGCTGTCTGAAGTAGTGTCCGCAGGAGTCACATCAGCTCCAGTATCTAATCCATGGAGCTCCTGCTGCTCAACACTGCGTATAGCTTCATCCTGAGCATCAAATCAGCTTTGTCAGCTGGAGCAGTCCTCTCTCTGACAAGACCGAGCACCCGGTTCCCAAACCGGTTGTCAAACGAACCAAGGACTCTGTAAGCTGGGAAAGAGGTCGATGACTGGTCCAGCAGGGCGCGGAGTCCAGGGTTGGCTCCCTCAAGCTCAATAGCTATGATCGATGAAATCCAATGAGCATAGGGAAACTGACGTCGTGCCCTCATACCATCTGCTATCACGTCCTCAATCTCTGACACAAGAAAGTTAGTGACGTCGAACGGTGTCTAAGATACTAGGGCCTGAAGGAGTAGCTACTGCATGTTGGTCAATCCTTCCTTGTAACCCGTGCGAGGCAGCAAGGTACGACGGAGAACCTCGTTCAACCTGTGAACGGTGGGTCGGAGCTCTGCTGGGCTACGTCGGGAGCCCTCTGAGAAAGGTGGCTTGAAGAGAGGAACCACCTCCTGAATTGACAGTGTACGACCACCTCGAGCTCGGCGAGGCACAGAAGCTCCTCTGTAGCAGTCATAATGAAGATCGAGCTCGCCACCTGTCTGACGGAGGTGAAAGATCTCCCTGAGTCGAGTCAAGTATAGCCTGTATCGCTCGCCTCTGAAGGTATACTGTAGAAACTTGTGCTCTGGATCAACCCATACTGAGGCATAGAACTCTCTGACCCATCTCTCAATGTAGTTTCTAGAACGACCAAGTAAATCGGCGAGTCCCGAAAGGTAAGTGATGAACGGTCTGATCTCCTCACCAGCTAGCTCAATGATGCTCTCTAAGGAGCAAACCCTGTGAGGTCGGATCTAAATGCTGGTAAGCTGAGCTGCTCTATAGAAATCCTCCATGAGAGGAGTGTGCCATCCTGGTGAGGCTCTAGGGTCACGCTGATCCGGGCACCACTTCTCGAGAGTGACAAACCGAAGCTTCTTCACCTGCTTGGCTGTAAGATTCCTCAGATCGAGGTGAACTGACGCTGAAGCTGCGGTGGGAGCTGCTGAGGCACTCTGGGGTGACTGAGCTGACTGAGAGTGAGTGGAACGCCCCCAGGAACGAGGGGCCAATGGTGTACCCAGGGCCTCCGTGACAAGCTCCTGCTCCTCTGGTGTATCCTCTGTCTATGACCTAGTAGGAGGAGTAGGAGGTAGATCCCGTGGAGGGGTGCCAAGTCTCACTGTGCCTCGGCGACCGCCTCGCTTTGCACGGTCGGCTGCATCTGCTACTGCTTCTGCTTTCTCAGCATTTGTGAGCTTTCGTTTCTTTTTCTTTGGCTTCTCAACCACTTGCTTTTTGCTCTTGTCTCTGGAAGGACGTGGAGGAGGAGGTGTGTCATCACCTAACCCAGTAACACGAGCACGAGAGCCGCGAGTCATCACTGATCAAACAAAGAAACACTGCCACTGACAAGAAACCACTGACAGATCACAAAGAATACTGCCTCAAGAATCACTGATCTCTGTCACAATCAGCTACCAACTGCCAGAATCAACTAAAAGAGAGGGCCTGCAAGCCACTGGACTGAACCTCCTGAGGCTTTGCCTCAATCCTTACTCGCGAGCTTTGCCCTGAGTTTAAACTGCCACTGACTGCTGCTAGATAGAATAGACAGGGTATACATAAGCATATATAAAATCTAGAGATAAGAATCCGTATAGAAGCAAGCATCTAGATAAGTAAAGGAATGAAATCTGATGTGATACCTGAGGTAAGAAAGCGTATCTAATCAGAGTAATTTTAGTACTAAACCACGCTCCAAAAGATGTATTGCCAACTGAAGAATTGCAATTGACATTTAGAATTAGTGAATTAAAGTGAATATGGTTAAGAGATTTTCAAGGAATAAACTTAGGACATGACTCTATCTACGACTCAACAAAAAGCAACGTCGAAGATGAAACCATACCCTAGCGACGAAGAGGTGAAGTCGATGACGACGAATTGAAATCGGTCAGGGACGAAAGCGTCGAAACCCTCCTAGGGTTAGGGAAAACCCTAATGGGGAAGTGTTGTCTTGGCAAAGGCAATGTAGAATGGGGGAAACCCTAGGTGGCTTATACTGGCTGGCAGTGAGCTTTGACGCCGGCGAGGAGGGGTTGTCGGTGACGAGGTGGCTGGTGGAGATAGGGCGGCGATGGACGGCGGCCCTGCTGCGGCGGGGCGCAGCTGCTGCAGCGAGGTGGTGGTGTGGCGGCGGAGCTCTGGTGGAGGGCTCATCGGAGAGAGTTCACCAGCGGTGTGAGTGGCTGGCACCGGCGGGCGACCGAGCTAGGGCAGAGCGGCGGCGGAGCAGGCGCGACGTATGGTTGGCGGAAGAGAAAGCACTGAAATAGAGCCGCACACGGGGGGTTATCCGCAAAATTTGAAAGCGTCGGACCACCATGCTTGGTTCGGAGGGTGGTCCGACGGGTGGTCCGACGGTACCAGAGAAGGGAAAACAGTGAGCACCCGCCCACCGGACCAAGGCGTCGGACTACTCACCGGACTGGTCCGACAATGCATAGATAGAACTGACAGAGGCACCGGACAACTCGCCAATGGTCCGGAGGAGCGTCAGACTGTGGTCCGACGGATTTTGTGGCTGAAAAATTTTTATGCAGTGAGGGACAGAGCGTCGGACCACTAGCGTCGGACCATGCAGAGTGGTCCGGAGGGTGGTCCGGTGCTTAAATTTGCTCTGAATTTTCCTATTTTTCTCTCCAATCTTTTCTCTTAGCCAAGTACCAACACAAAAGAGCAAAGAGGAGCACTTGTTGGACTTAACATAAGAACCATCTCTCAAACCCTCAATTTTAGAAGTAGTTTGCCATAGGCTAGGATTAGTTTTCATAAGAAAATAGTTCAATAAAGCTCCAAGGGTCACCATAGGGGCATTAGAGGGGTATTAGCTGAAGCTAGAGCGTTGAATTGCTCCCCCCTAAGTGTTGAACCTAATGATGACCAAAAAAACTTAACCAAAAAGAAACGAAGAAGCAACACTCATGCATATGCAATGCAAAACGGAATTTGAATCTAGGTTGCTTGCAAGTTTAAACCGCGGTTAAGCTTTGTCACACGCTTTGAGGGCGGTTATCTTAACCGCGTTAGCCAAGCCTATGTGCATTACCAAATTAAACATGTTATATTACATATGAATGCATGGTTCACACAAACTCGTCTTTTAGTGAAGTTAGAGTGATCAAGCACATTCAACTCGCTTCTCAACCTACAAAAGGTTGTTTCATCGAGTGGTTTAGTGAAGATATCCACCAATTGATCTTCGCTCTTAACTCCAACTAGTGTGATGTCTTTCCTGGCCACATGATCTCTAAGAAAGTGATGGCGAATATCAATGTGCTTGATGCGAGAGTGTTGAACCGGGTTGTTGGCAAGCTTTACGGCGCTTTCATTATCACACAAAAGTGGAACTTCTTTTAAAAACACGCCGTAATCAAAGAGTGTTTGGGTCATGTATAAGATTTGTGCACAACTTGCTCCCATGGCAATGTATTCTGCCTCGGCGGTTGACAATGCCACACTGTTTTGCTTCTTTGAGGACCAAGAAACAAGTGATCTTCCTAGCATGTGGCACCCGCCGGAGGAACTCTTCCTATCAACCTTACACCCGGCATAATCCGAATCGGAATAGCCAACTAGTTGGAAGGGAGCTCCTTTGGGATACCAAAGACCCATGCTAGGGGTTTGCCTTATGTACCTAAGGATTCTTTTAACCGCACAAAGATGTGACTCCTTAGGGTTTGCTTGAAACCTAGCACACATGCACACACTAAACATGATATCCGGCCTAGATGCGGTGGTAAAGTAAACTACCGATCATAGAGCAATAAAGAGTTTGGTCAATCGGTTTACCTCCCTCATCAAGATCGAGATGCCCATTAGTTGGCATTGGGGTCTTGATTGGCTTGCAATCCTCCATCTTGAACTTCTTAAGTAGATCATAGGTGTACTTCTCTTGAGAGATGAAGGTCCCTTCTCTCATTTGCTTCACTTGAAAGCCAAGGAAGAAGGTTAGCTCGCCAATCATTGACATCTCGAACTGCTTGGACATCAAGTCACCAAACTCCTTGCAATGGTCTTGGTTTGTTGATCCAAATATAATGTCATCGACATATACTTGGCAAACAAAGATCTCTCCATTAAGCTTCTTGGTGAATAGTATAGTGTCGACAATCCCGATCTTGAAGCCCTTCTTGATTAGGAAGTCCCTTAGCCTCTCATACCAAGCTCTTGGAGCTTGCTTCAATCCGTAGAGTGCCTTGGACAACCTATACACATGATTAGGCAAGTTTGGGTCTTCAAACCCGAGAGGTTGTGAGACATAGACAAGTTCATTTATGAAACCATTTAAGAAAGCGCTCTTCACATCCATTTGAAAAAGTTTCATTTTGTGATGTGAAGCATACGCCAAGAGGATATGAATGGCTTCAAGTCTTGCAACCGGTGCAAAGGTCTCTCCAAAATCGAGTCCTTCTACTTGAGAGAACCCCTTTGCCACCAATCTTGCTTTGTTCCTCACAACCACGCCTTGATCATCTTGCTTGTTCCTAAACACCCACTTGGTGCCAATGATTCTTGCATCCTTTGGATTCTCTTCAAGTGTCCACACTTGGTTCTGGGTGAAGTTGTTGAGTTCTTCATGCATGGCATTCACCCAATCCGGATCCACAAGTGCTTCTTCTACACTAGTAGGCTCCACAAAGGAAACAAACGGGTGATGTTCAACATAAGATGCAAGTCTAGAGCGAGTCATTACTCCCTTTGATGGACTCCCTATGATTTGATCATGGGGGTGAGCTTGAAGGATAGATGTTGATCTTCTATTTATCTCTTGAGGAGGAGGATGCGGTGCTTCAACATTGCTTGCTTCGGCCTCGGCTTGATCTTGAGGAATGTGAGTGTCTTCTTGAGCTTCCCTCACTTGATCTCCTTCATCAACTTGAGGCGTGTGGGGTGGAGAAGGATCTTGATTTGCTTCATCTTCAACTTCTTCCACCTCTTGCGGGTTGATAGCACCAATTGGCATATTCTTCATTGCCTCCCTCAAGGGTTTATCACCTACATCAATATCCTCAAGCGCTCCTTGGGAGCCATTAGTTTCATCAAACTCCAAGTCATACGTTTCTTCAACTAAGCTGGTGGCTTTGTTAAATACACGTTATGCCTTGGATTTAAGTGAATATCCAGCAAGGAAACCAATGTCACACTGCCGTTGGAATTTACCCAAGTGTTGGCGCTTCTTGTAGATGTACACCTTGCAACCAAACACCGGGAAGAATGAAATATCCGGCTTCTTCCCATTGACAAGCTCATAGGTTGTCTTCTTTAATAGCCTTTGGACGAAGAGACGGTTTGCCGCATAGCACACGGTGTTGATTGCCTCCGCCCAAAACTTCTCCGGAGTGTTGTACTCATCAAGCATAGACCTTGCTAGAGTTATGAGCGTCCGGTTCTTCCTCTCTACGACACCATTTTGTTGTGGAGTATATGTGGCGGACACCTCATGCTTGATCCCATCTTCATCACAATAATCTTCAATCTTTGTGTTCACAAATTCGGTGCCATTGTCACTTCTAATCTTCTTGATCTTCACATCAAATTCATTTTGAGCTCTTGTAGCAAACTTCTTGAAGATGCCTTGTGTCTCTCCCTTGTCTTGAAGAAAGAACACCCAAGTGTATCGAGAGTAGTCATCCACTACCACCAATCAATAGAGATTTCCTCCAAGACTAGCATAGGTGGTAGGGCCAAATAGATCCATGTGTAGCAACTCTAGAACTCTTGAGGTTGACATGAAAGCTTTGGTTGGATGAGTGTTTGCCACTTGCTTGCCGGCTTGACATGCACTACAAAGTTTGTCCTTCTCAAACACCACATCCTTGATTCCTCTAACCATTTCCTTCTTGACAAGCTTCTTCAAGGTTGACATGCCCACATGAGCTAATCTTCTATGCCATAGCCAACCCAAAGAATTCTTGGAGAATAGACAAGCTTGCAAGTTTGCTTCATTTGAAGTGAAGTCCACTAAGTAGAGGTTGTTGTGCCGAAACCCTTTGAATATCATTGATGAATCTTCAATCTTGGTCACAATCACCTCATTTGGAGTGAAGAAACAATGAAACCCGAGATCACAAAGTTGACCAACCGATAGCAAGTTGAAGCTCAATGATTGTACTAGCAAGACATTTGAAATTGATTGATCTTAGGAGATAGCCACTTTGCCTAAGCCTTGAACTTTGCCCTTTGAATTATCCCCAAAAGTGATCTTGTCTTGATTTGCACAATCCTCATCAAGTGTGGTGAACATCCGGGGGTCGCCGGTCATGTGTTGAGTGCAACCACTATCAATTACCCAATGGCTCCCACCGGTCTTGTAGTTCACCTACACACAAGCAACTTGGATTTAAGCTTGTTGTTTGGGAACCCCATTAGTGCGGGGCCCCATTGCCTTGTCAACCAACTCCTTAGCAACCCAAAGAACCCTAGGCTTGTTCTTCATTGGTGGTCCAAGAAACACCACAAGTGGTTTACCCATGGAATCTTTGTTGATGACATAGTGAGCATCATGAGCAAATGGCCTAGTGTGCTTGGGCAAGGTCCTGGGAAGTGGAGTCTTGAAATTTGGCCACATCCAAAGCACCTCTCAGGCTTGGGCTTTGGCTTCTCTTGATTGTAGCCATTGTACTTGTTCTTGTAGTAGTTCTTGGCTTCAATCTTGACCTTGGCCTTCATCACTTGGTTTTCCTTGTACCCAATACCGGTCTTGTCATTCTTCATGACGGTGCTCAATAGAAGCTCACTTTAGAGATTATGGCCCTTGGTGAACTTTTCAAGGCCACTTGTAAGCTTAGTCTTGTCATTCTTGAGCTTGGCAATTTCTTCTCGAAGAGAGTTGATCAAAGTGAAGCATCTTTGTCTTCTTCTTGAGCCGGCTTGATGGTGAAGGGCTTGTTTGCCTTGAGGTTGATTAGCTCTTCCTTGAGCTTTGAGTTCTCTTCCCTCATCTTCATATAATCATCATACTTGTTGGCTTCTACAACTCTCTTGCCCTTGCACTTGGCACTTTGCTCAAGAGCCACATCATCAAGCTCGATATCACAAGAGGTAGCACTTGCACACTTAGCACACGGGTTAGTAGCAACATGTGTAAGATCTTGAGTAAGCAATTCATTTGCTACCACTAGTGTGCCATGATCACTTTTCACTTGGTTGTAGTCATCTTTTAGCAAGTTAAACCTTGTGAGGAGCTCTTGGGATGACCTCTCAAGCTTATCATGTTTCTCATTGGCTTGCTTAAGAGAGGCTTTGAGCTCCCTAGTGCTAGATGTGAGAGAGTTAATCTCAAGCTTCAAATCATCATTAGCACTAGACAAGTTGTCAAGCTTATCATGCAAGTTTTCTTTGATTTCAAGAAGTTTGTCATTTTTACTCTTGTACTTCCTTATGATTCTAGCGTACTTGTTGCAAATTTTAATTAGCTCATCATAGGAAGGTGCTTCTTCATCGTCACTATCATCACTAGAGAGCTCATCACCATCATCCTATTTTTGTACCTTCTTGTCACCTTTAGCCATAAGGCATAGGTGTGTAGAGGATGAGCCGGCGATGAGGGAGGAGGTGGCGGTGGAATCGAAGAACCAATCACCAAAGCGGCCACCTTCTCTTCTTCACTATCATCATCGGAGGAGTCACTTGAATCATCAATATCGGTGAGCCAATCACCCACAATGTACGCCTTGCCATCCTTCTTCTTCTTGTGGAAGTTGAAGTTCTTCTTCTTCTTGTATGGCTTGTCTTGCTTCTTGTCATCATCACTTGAGTCATCATTTCCGCCCTTGTTCTTCTTGAAGTTCTTGAACTTGTTGTTCTTAAACTTGTCTTTCTTCTCTTCGGGACATGCATGGGCTGGATGACCAAGAGTGCCGCAATTGTGGCACATCATTTGGGAGATTGGCTTCCTTGAAGAGCTTGTGAAGAATTTCTTCTTCTTTGAGTCAAACTTGACTCCATTCTTGTTTAGCCTCTTCAACATCTTGGCGGTCTTCTTCACCATGAGAGCGATGTTGTCTTCATCATCATCATCACTTGCACTCTCAATGACATATTGAATCTTGCACTTCTCCGTGGAAGATGCCTTGAGAGCCAAGTCCTTCTTCTCCTCCTTCTCTTTCTTCTTGGAGGAGGATGAAGTTCCATCATTGATCTTCATGTACATCTCATGAGCATTGATCTTGCCCAACACTTGCGTTGGTGTAGTTGCGGAGAGATCGCCTTGATGAAGAACCATGACGATGTGGCTATACTTGTCTATTGGTAGGACACAAAGTATCTTGCGCACCACATCGGCCGGTGTCATTTGAGAAAGCCCAAGGCCATTCAACTCCTCTACAAGCACATTCAAGCGAGAATACATTTCATTAGCATTTTCATGAGATAGCATAGTGAAAGCATTTAACTTAGCAATGATGAGGTGACAACGCTCTTCTCTTTCACATTTAGTGCCCTCGTGTAGAGCACAAATGTTTGTCCAAATCTCATGCGCGGTTTTGCAATTTCGCACACGGTTGAACACATCCTTGCAAATGCCACGAAAAAGAATGTTCTTTGCCTTAGCATTGTTCTTCTCAAAGTATGGGTCCTCGGCGAACACCGATCCACCTTGGGTGGCGGCTTTGTGAACGCCGATGTCCACGGCCTCAAGGTAGGGCTCCATCCGCACTTTCCAATAAGGAAAGTCATCCCCATCGAACATGGGTGGCGGTCCATCCCCATGGGACATCTTGCTCTAGGCGGTGAAGCCTAATTTAGAGCAACGAGGCTCTGATACCAATTGAAAGGATCAAGATGCCCAAGACGGGGGGTGAATTGGGCTTGTTTTAAATTTCTAAAGCAAATATAAAAACCTATCAAATGCCAATCACCCCCTAGTGCCTACGATCCGTGTGTCCTAGCTAGAAAGCGGTAGCAGTTCATGGGAATTAAAAGCAACCTAAGCAATTCTAGTAGGGAAGATAAAAACAAGAAGTAAAGTAATGCGGAAATGGAAAGAGCTAGGGAAAAAGAAATTCTCAATGACGCAGCGATTTTTCCCCGAGGTATCGAGGTGTCGACACACCCCCCTAGTCCTCGTTGGAGCACCTCGCAAGGTATTGCTCCCCCTCTACCCGCGCAAGGGTAGAGTGCTCTCTACGGGCTGATTGTTCGCCACTCCGGCTCGGTGAATCGCCCACAACCGATCACAGAAGCTTGGAGAAGAGCCGCCAACAATCTCCTAGCGATCACTTCCTCCGTACACCACCAAACCGTCTAGGTGCTGTCGAACACCAAGAGTAACAAGCACAAGACCTTCACTTGACCAACTCAAGGCTAGGAAGGTGGATGGATGCACACAAGTCACTCCTAATCACTACAGGAGGGAAGAACAAGATGAACTCTCTCTAATCTCTCCCTCACTAGCCTCTTGACTCTCCAAAGGATTTCTCAAGGTGTCACTAGCTGAAACAATGGCCAAGAGAGATCCTAAGGACGAAGGGGGCAACTATAAATAGTCCCCACCTCCAAAACTAGCCGTTTTTTACTTTTTCCTCTCTCTGCGAAGCCACCGGACTAGTCCGGAGCTTATACCACCAGACCATGCACACTGGTCCAGAGCTCACTCTGAATTCCAACTCAGGCACCATCGGACAACTCTGCTTGGTCCAACGCTCTGGTCCGACGCACTGGTCCGGAGCCAAGGTGCTCTCTGAGTGAAAACCTTATTCTCTTTTTCGAAGCACCGGACCACTCTCCTTGGTCCGGAGCCCTGGTCCGATGCTCTGGTCCGGAGCCAGGGTGCTTACTGTATGAACTCAACCTCCTGTCTTGAACCGTCGGACTAGCCGTCGGACTAGTCCGGAGCCTTCTCTCTCTCTAACATGAGCCATCGGACCACTCTCCTATGGTCCGACGCTCTCCAGACAGGTGGTCCGGAGCTCCTCGAGCTGAGATTTTGCCTAAGTCAAGGACCGTCAGACCACTCTCCTATGGTCCGACGCCTGCTTGGCAGAGTGGTCCGGAGCCTCTTTCTCCCTCTATTTCAACTATTTTCGCTGAGATTTCTCAAGGGATTTTGCTCCTACCATTTCTAGGGTTTACCAAAGGCTTAAAGCAAGGTCTCTAGGACTAGTTGTGACAAGTGTGCATATACCCACTCTCCTAAACTCTCCTAGGTCAAGCTACTAATCTCATACCCCCCTTTATAGTACGGTCAAAGGAAAAAGAAAATCCTAGCTATACTTAGTGCCCTTCTCAACCTTATGGCACTAAGAACTAGCCTAGTCTTCAACTTGTATTTTCATCCTTTGCAACCGAAATGATTTCCATCTTGGGGGCATGAATATCCATTAAGCCCATTCAAATTGCATCAATAATGACCTAACATAAACATCTTTGCCTCTGCAAAACACACGTTAGTCATAGTGACCTAGTATTGTCGTTAATCACCTAAACACAAGGGTCCATGATTCTACAGGTTTCCAAAGATTAGATTTGAACTCTAGTGCTTCAAGTTATTAACTAGGTAGCTAGCAAGGTTCAAGTGGAGTTGGGTTATACACGGGGATTCTAGATTCATCTGTCTAGAGATCAGTAATTTATCTTGTATCTCATTATGACTTTATACTTTATTATTATATTGCTACTTATTGAGTGCTTAATTTATTCTGGTTGCATATTAGATATAATTATGATTGGTGATGATTATCTTTATATGATCGTAAAGCGCCTAATTCAATTCTCGAGTGGGTTAGGTGGTTTATTATGCAAGCATGGTTCTTGGATATTATATGTACCTATGGATGTCTCCTGATGTGCCGTGTCGTGTGGTAGTTCGCGTAGGTGACTCTTATAGTTGTGTTGATTCATCTATAGTCCACCCTTGGCACATAGGCCTGGTAGAGCACGGTCACGACGGAGGTGACAGTTCCGTCTTAATAGCCTCCCTAGTTGATGTTCCTTATGATGTTTTCTGAGTCAGTTATGCTATAGATGATAGTATGTAGTTATGGTGTGCTTAGTTCCTTTTATTTGGTAATTACTTAGGATTCTTTTACTCTAGCCGAATCTTGAGTTGCCTAACTATATTATTAGTGAGTCTCTATTTCTATCTCTAGAATACCATTTATCTTATACTTTTATTATCATATTTATTTATCTTGACATGACTTACCCCTTCTAATGCATTAGAAAGGTTGGTCTAATCTTATATCTGCACATTTATAGTCAAAGACATATGCATTTAGGTTTCCTTTTCTATCCCTATTTAATTCCTGCAATTAATTGAAAGTTTCCTTTTGGAATAAACAAATCAACGATACTCGGAGAATCTCACGGGGCGAAATGTTACAATAGGAGAATTATTTGTGCGCTTGTAGATATATTCTATAGAATTATTTTTAGAATTGTCAAGTGTAGATTTTATTCCAACATTTCTGACATCATGGTAGGGATGACAACTTATTGTGTAGTGATGTTAAGAAATGTCAACAAACATTTGTGGCACCGTTGCCGGGGATAAGCGATGATCAATTCAATTTGCCAAGGTATAATTTAATAGGGAAGTTTTTCATAAAAGATATTTTTAAAAGAAAAGAGAAATATGGTTTTAGACATAAATACCTATAGATAGACCACAACCTTTTCCTTTAGCTGGCTTACCCTTGTTTCGACTTTGTCTACATTCTATATAGTAGTTCAAGCTTGGTTGTGAAGCATCAATTCATATCAATTAGATACAACCAAGGAAGAAGAAGCTTAACACCAGTTAGAGAAGCCATGGCTGAGAAGACTCTACATGAATTCTTTGCTCCAAGTATCGAGAATATTCACGTTGGACCAGAGCTCAACATTGAAGATCATGACTATGAACTCAAGCCAAGCCTCATAAACATGTTGTAAGCTATCATATTCAAAGGAAAGAAGGATGAAGATGCAAGTGTTCATCTACAAAATTTTCTGGAGATTTGCAGCACCATCAACATCAAGAACATATCTCAAGACGTTGTGCTACTTCGTTTATTTCCTTTCTCATTGGAGGGAAGAGCGAAGCAGTGGTTCTATCAAAGTAAAGATCAAATCAAGACATGGGAAGAATGTTCAAAAGCTTTCCTAGAGAAGTTTTTCCCCATAAGTAAGACCAATGCCTTATGAGAAAAGATTTTAGAATTTCGTCAGCAGAAAGGCACTAGTACAAAAAATCTTATTGGAGGCGGTCATTTTTGCTTAATGAAGGCGGGCAAACACGACCGCCTCCAATGGAAGGCCTCGGTTAATCACCGAATAATGGAGGCGGTTGTCCTTGCCCACCTCGGTTAATCTGTTTATGGAGGCGGATACCTTACATACGCCCGCCTCGGTAAATCGATCGGAAAAAACAAAAAAAAACCCACGAGCCCACCAGCGAGCCCGTTCCCAAGCCCGCCGGTGAGCCCGTTCCCCGCGCGCCGCCGTCGTGGATCCGGCCACCCAACGCGTGCTTGGCCACCGAAGATGGAGGGAGCCATGACGCCGTGGATCCACGCCTGCTACCACTAGATCCACGGCCTCCGCTACCTCCGCCATCGGATCCACGCCCTTGGAGGTTGAGAAGGGGCATTGCCGCCATCGTTGCTCGTCGGATGGGGAGCGGCACCGCCGCCGCCTCTTATCACTGGATGGGGAGGGGCGGCGGCGTCGCCTCTGCTCGTTGCCTGGATCTCATCGAAGAGCGCGGCCTCGCGTCCCTCGCCGGATCCGGCCACCTCGGCGCCACCGGGCCTCGCCACCACCAGATCCAGCCACCCTAGCGCCGGATCCAGTCTTTGCCGCGCCGCCTTATGTCTCTCTCACCTCTCCTGCATCGCCCTATGTCATAGGTGGCTGGGGAGGGCCTCCTACCCGCTTCTTGTTCGCTCGGGAGGGAGGGAGGGAGGTGGACGGGGAGGGCGTCAGGCGGAGAAGCCGGTGGACGGGGAGGGAAGGGCTCGGGGCGGCATGTGTGGGTGGAGAGGCCGCCGAGAGAGGAAGGGATGAGGGGTGTCGGGGGAGGCCGTCGAGAGCCCGAGAGGGTGCAGCCGGGAGAGGGTGCGGCCCGGAGAGGAACTAGGGTTTATGTTGTTTATATACTCAAAAGCATAGTGGGCTATCCATGTGTTCTAGTGGGTTGGGCCTTATTTACCGAGACGGGATTTTAAAGGTGCCCACCTCCATAAATTAATTTACCGAGGTGGGTATTATAAGATGACCGCCTCCAAAAATAGGCTATTTTTGGATGTGAACCTCTTATAATGCCCGCCTCGGTAAATCGATTTTACGAGGTGGGCAAAAGTTACCGCCTCCGTAAATCAAAATGTTCGCCTCTGTTAATCCGTCAGGATTTTAGGAGACACATGAATTTTGTGTCCGCCTCTATTAATAAAAGGGCACTGTCTTGCATAATCATTTGTGTAGTAGTGAGGTGAAACTATTCTAGAACCTTGGGACCGTTTTCAAGGATGTATCTCAGAACATTCTTTCACGGATTAGTTCAAATATCACGTGAACAACTAGATGCCTCTGCTGAAGGATTGTTTATATCACTCACCCCTAGAAGAGCTAGAAGTTTATTGGAAAGGATGGCAGAAAATCGGAATTGGACACGCACCAGTCAAGATTACCATATGAATGAAGCAGTTCCAGAGGAGGTGTGTGCACTATCAACCAAGATGGATGTATTATTGAATTAGCTAGAGCAAAGAGCCAATTACAAAAGAGATCGTCAAGCCATTCAGGATGCATTCAATGCTCAGAATCAATGTAGAGTTGAATTTGCTAATCCCCCATAAGATATCAATACTGTCATTAAATCAACTCCACAAAAGCTAGGATGGAGTCAAACTCAGTCTACCAGTCAAGGTAAGTACCAAGTTAATAATTCTTCTAATCAAAGACTTCCACCCTTGAGAGCATTAATATTAGAACAAGCTAGAGTTAGTGAAAGTATGAATACTAAGCTTGCTTTTAATGACCAAATCTTAGAAGGAATAAATTCTAAGCTAGATAATTTCTATTCTGCTATTAAATAACAAATAATATTTAATAAAAAATAGAATAACAAATAGCATATTTGGCTTCTACTTTGTCTATTATCACTAACCATGAGCAGGTAAAAGGAATAACTACAAGAAAAGGTAAGTCTACTTGTGATCCACCTTATCCAGAAGGGGCACGTAGACCACCACAGTTAGTGCAGGTAGAAAGATAAGTAGACAAACTAGAAGAAGAAGTTCTACTACAAGGCTTGCCAGAAGAATTACGTCAAGATTTCCATGACACCCATCTCCTACCATTCCCACGAAGAAATAGAAGGACCAAAGCAGATGAACAATTTGGTAAGTTTGTAGAGGTAATTAAAACATTATATGTAAAATTCTGTTGCTAGATGCCATGCAGGTATATAAGAGAAATCCTCAACAACAAAATATCACTACCTTCTATTGAAGTCATCAAGTTAACAGAGGAGTGTAGTGCAGCAATTCTGAATTCTTCTCCTATCAAGAAGAAGGATCCAGGGTGCCCCACTATCGATTGTTCGATTGGAAATCAGAATTTTGAGAATGCTTTATGTGATCTTGGAGCAAGCGTCAGCATCATGCCCAAGAAGGTTTTCGACAAGCTCAATTACTCTACGCTCACACCCACATCAATGTGTCTGCAACTAGCCGACCAATCGGTTTGCTACCCTGCAAGGATTGCAGAGAATATCCCGGTAAAAATTCGAAACTTTTCATTCCTGTAGATTTTGTATTACTTGACATGCAGGAAGAAATGAAGACACCACTCATCCTCAGGAGACCGTTCCTCAACACTAAAAATGCACACATCAATGTCGGGGCCGGAGAAATCAAATTCATCATCAATGGATAAGAAGTACGGTTCACATTCAAACCAAGACCGGAGCAATGTCAGAATTTAGAGTGTCATGAGAAGCAAGAATCAAGGTCATCATCTCCAGTAGAGGAGATCAAGCATGAAGAATAATCAATTTGGAGAAGTCCGGTCGGTGGACGTAAAAACCCCGAACCTTCGTCGGGAGGTAACTCGGTAAGTTATCAGGTAATTTAATTTCGCATTACTTTTCAAGTATTATTTTAAGCATTGCATTAATAAAACAAAATAAAAATATTTATTGCATGGTAGAGTTTTAGTTTTCCGTAATTAATACTCATAGTACGTAATTTGTATTGCAGTATTAGAAAAATACAAAAATACGTACTATCATTAGAATTCTTATTTTTCATAGAGTCATAAAATTAATTTAGTTTTTCATTCTGGCACTTTTATACCATATAAATACGAGAGACATGTGGGACCCACACATCACATCACCATCACCTCAACTCACCTCACACCTACCACCATGCACCACCCTCCAAATTCTCACTCAGCCTTTTCCATCGAAAGAGCACCCTAGGGGGCATGCCATCTGATCAATTTCAATAATTATCAAGAACCAGAAGAGGGAGCACTCAAATGGACAAGAGGTGGGGCCGGCCGGCCCCACACCATGCCAACCGGCCACCCATGGTCTCGTCTCCCCCTCTCATTTCTCTCACTCACTCCACTCACACTCTCATTCACAAAGACACAAGGTTCCTCTCTGTTCTTCATTCTAGAAAAAACTCGACACACAAAACTCCTTCAATTAATCAAGAAAGATCAAGTGAGAGAGAAGTTTGGGTTAAGCTCAAGGATTCCCAGTGAAAGAAACCTCTAACCCCCTCTAATCTCTCCACTAGTTTTGCTTGTTCTTGATTATTTTGCAGGAAAATGAGCAAGAGATTAATGAACGCCTCGAAGAACGTCGGAAGGGCTCTCTCCTTCCGCACTACTCGGAGCCAAACTTCATCAAGAGCACCATCAAGGGCTAGTTCCGAGATGGACGTAGACACTCCATCACCCGTGAGAGCTTCATCCTCTTCTCACCATGGTGAGCAAGAGAGAAATGTGCTCATGGAAGATGCCCATCTCAAGCTACAATCAAGAAAGGAAAGAGGCATACATGAAGCCATTAAGGACAAAGAATTCATGCATACCCCAATCTTCGATGACACATTACTCCTCGAGACAAGTATGTATTCTGAATTCGAACTCGTTTTTAGAAATATAGGATGGAAAATGCATGCAACTTAACTGAGGAAGGTAGCAAACTACTAACAATAAAAATTTTATGCACCTGATTAGAGCTCAATGATCATGAGGTTAGTTTTAGAATGTTTAATAAATCAATCACTTAGTGTCATGCTAGGTTTTGCTAGTGGTTTCTCAGTGGACATAGATGATACTTTAAATGATTTTGATAGAACACGTGTTTGGAAAAGTATTTCAGGATTAAAAACATGTCGCAAACTAGCCACTGAGGAAATCCACCATCCAACTTTACGCTTTTTCATAAATGGCTAGCTGTTACTTTGTTTCCTAAAGAAGAATTAGACACTATAAGAATTGAAGAAATGAAATTGCTCTATGCCATGATTAAAAAGAGAAAAGTATTCCCTTTTAAATTAATGTTGCATTATTGGTTACTTATTTCTTCAATGAAGAAATGTGGCATACCATTTACTACTTGGATTACACGCTTAGCCACAAATATTAATTTATTAGCAAATGCATCTCTCATTTATATTCTTACTGCTAGAAGAATAATTAGATATAATTTCTTTTTCGTGCTCATTTGGTCAAAAGAAAGAACAATAAAATAATCATGATTTATAAGAATTACAAAAAATGAATATGAGCTACCAAACATGGCACTTGGTCTCTAGACAATAGAGAGTTTTGTTTGAAATGCAGACATGTGGACCTATAGTTGGGAGAAGTACTTCAGCGCGTCTCACCAGATCACAAAGATGAAACTATGAAGGGGCAGACGCTACACCAGTCGGACTAGCTTTTACTCACCATATTGGTTTTGATCAGGCAGGTCCATCACACGAGTCTACATAGCCGTGGGGCTATCACTTAGGATGGGGGGAGGAGTCCACTTATCAAGAAACGTTAGTAGGAGGAGATAGCTGGAGACAAGGTAATTTCGCTAACTATTCGCAGAATCCAGGGACCTCAGCAGGATTCCAGAGAGAACGCATATCTTTCTCTACCCGGATGCATACGGACTTTAGCAGTGGAGGACCATATCCATACCATCAACCTTGAGAAAATGACTATTATCCTCCACCAGAGTAGCACATGAAGCCTCCACAGCTAGGTGACGGTACTCCAAGTATTTTAGCTAATGATTTTAGCCACCGTCTTGCAAATATGGAACAGAGACAAGACAGATTCCGGCCCACCTTGGACCAGAGTATGGAGACTCAGCACCAGATGAACGATCGTCTACAAGAGATGCAACAGCAGCAGTACGAGGAGCATCAGACCTACGGTATCTGATCCGCGGTTTCGGTTTCAGCTACCCGCCGCCACCACCAGAGCTATAGACCACACCATCAGACAACTTGGGGGAGAGCCCCCGCAAGGTAAGTACGCTATCATATTTATATTTCCGCATTTAATTTGATTTTTAGTTAAGTTTGCTATTATTTCTATTTAAGAAAATAAAATAAAAATGAGAAAAATGAAAAAAGAAATAAAAATATATTAGCTAGAATAATGAATAAATAACTATGTATATATATGTGCTTCTCACATATGTATATATATAGTCCGCAATTTAGTTCTTCCCATAATTTTAAATTAATTTTCCATCTCATTTTGAAAACATAAATCTAGTTGGATAAATATTTTGTTCCTGTCTAAGTTACTATTAAATAAGATAGGGAATAAAAAGAATTTGCTATGATCTTGTTCTAAGAGAGATTTAATTTCAAGAGAATTTATTTTAAGTGCTTAAAATTCCAAAATCTCTGAGAGATTAAAGTTGAGTATTTTGTTATGTGTCTATGATCAGAATTAATCTAAATAGTAAAAATAATAATTTTGTTTCATATGTTCTAATCTTTGTCTTCAGAAGAGATGTACGGGCTATGAAAAAGTATGAGAAAATAATCCATGCCAAAAGATGTATGAGAAAAGATGGAATTAAAAAAAGGCAAAAAGTCCGATGCACCCTCAAAAGGAATTAAAAAAGGGCAAAAGTCTGACGTACCACTGAAAAAAGTCCATACCGCTCAGAAGGAGAGAGAAGGACATAGAAAAGCTGGAAAATACAAAAACAATGTTTTACAAATTAATCATTTTGAGTCTTCTCAGACGGAATATTTGATTTTTATTACATTTTTATCTACCAAGCGGACCGTATGTTGGAACTCCACAATGTAGAAAATAAAATAACTATGGTCAGCAGATACTCACCTCTATAAACTACCTAGTTCAAATGCATTGCCCTTGCCATTAAGATGCATTTAGTTGGAGAACGAGAGTTGTGAGATGAATGAAATGGTTTCATCCCTAGTTCAACAGATGCAAGGGTTCTATACTAGCATTGGTTGGAAGAACAAACTATTCGTTGTTTTTTGTTGGAGACATGAAATAATAAATATCTTAACCCTGTTTGATATAGGGTTCACATCATACAATCGTGACCTTTTCATCTTTTTCTTTGTTCTTCTCCAAGAGAGCGCAACTTGTCCGCCCACTGCTCTCTGACGCTGACGAGGTGACACCGTTCCTGTAGCAGAACTGTCCAATTTATACAAAATCAAGTATGATGGCTCTCGCTTAAGGCATTGACACGTACAACTTATTATATAAATCTAGTAGTTCGCCAAGAGCCATGAAAGACATCGATGATCTACATCACAAACAAGATTGTACTAGGATAAGCAAATACACATCACATACAGGAGCTTGCAACAGAAATAATATTACAATTGAGTTCATAATTTAATAATACAAGTTTAAGTTCAAAACTGAGAATAAAAAACAACATGGCTTTATAATTTATTACAATAACATAAGTTGAAATATATTGCTAGTTTAAAGTGAAATCCTCCAACAATAATATATATATATATAAATACGGAGTTGCCGAGTCCACCAGCACTTAGCCACACCATTAGCAGGACAAAAGCTTCACTTATAATAGGGTGGATGAAACCCTATTCTAGTACTCAGGGTTTTACCCCACCCTATTGTAAGTAATATATCTCTGCATTCAATCTTGAGTAAGGTCCAACAATGGTAGGTCCAACAATTCAAAACATAACATCTACAAGTGAACAACAGTACAACACACGCTCAGCGCACCATCGCGTTCGTCGTCTGGGCCGCCGTCCCTGCTGCGCGCTAGCCGGTGTCGCCGTACTCGGCCGAGCTGCAGCAGCCGTCATCCCCACCGGGCCTGTCGTCGCAGCTGTACGTCGACCCCTCCGAGCATCCCCGAGCAGGTTAGAATGCAACGTACTATGGTAAGGCTCCCGCGGCCACCAGGTTACCTCGAGTGTTGAGCTTGAGCGAAGGCGAAGGAAGAGCGGCTGGCGCGTCGTGCTCGTCGCCATCCAGGCTTTAACGCCACTCCAAGGAACCCCGGCTACCTCCTCGTGTTGCGCTGCGTCCGCTTCTCCCTCGCCATGCGCTTCACCGCCATCGCCGGGAAGCCATCCACGAACCTCGCTAGCCAGGCTTTAACGCCACTCCAAGAACCCCCTGACACATTTTGCTGCCTTCTTTAGTGTTCTCGCCATCAAGCTGTCACCACGGCCATCGGCAGTCCACACTGGGGGAGCTTTTCTTCTGCCCACCGGCTGTTCGTTTGAATGTCTGACCAGCTAGAGACATGAAGTGGAAAACAATACATAATACATTATTCTGAATGGAGCTCCCCCAATCCCTCGTCGTTGGCGACCATGTTCCCTGTCAGTGATCTCTGTCTGACGGCCGATCACCATAGGATCCACCTCGGACCTGATGGATCGACTAGACTTCGACCAAGGCCTGGTTTTCCAAGATGAGGATCGATGGCACTTCAGATCCCCGGTTCATCACCCCTTCCCCACCCTAGAAGGCTCTTTCTTCCTGTTGGTCACTTTCCGAAGATTCCTCTTCCGCCTGACGGATGAATCTGTGGGGTCACTCTCCAATCTTGTTTGAGGGGTCGAGCTGTGGATTTTCATGTCAAATTCTTGGGCAACAACCATTTTCGCTTTTAGGTTTTCTCCAAGGATGTTGGATTCTATATCTATAATCTTAGCCATGTCATTTCCGTTCACTATGATGTTTACTTCCATCTCTGGA
>CM039124.1:17370626-17479132 GCA_022036555.1 Microstegium vimineum | reverse complement strand
GAACAACGATTCAAACCGATAACTAACCTCTGTCCAGATTAAGTCTGCATCTACCGGATGATACTTAACTTAACCGAGCGCTTGACGTCCACCGGATGACGCCGAGTTTAGACAGAAATCAATGCATGCGTCCACCTGATGACACCTACCTGTATTAACGATGAGATCGCCGTACCTACATTACTCCTACTCTTAAGGTTTGGCATGAAGCTGAAAAGATATATATTGATAGATGATTCTTTACAATGGTCGGGGGTTTATATTTATACCGTGAGCTAATAACCCTAGCTGGTCATGACGTATAAACTTGCCTCTAAATAAAAAGGAATATTAAGATACATGGACTTTGGTTTCCATCATGTACGTGTACGTCTTCTTGCCTGCCAAGCAAACAGAATACTATTCCTAATTAATTTGACCGTATGTACTCATTTTGTCTTTATCTTGCTTTGTCCAAGTTCAAACCATGTAAGCTTGTATTTATTTCCTTCTTTGCACGGACTCAAGCACGATCAATCAAAGCTTCATGTTTCCATCCGAGACATGTAAATTTCCTTATATAGCTTGGCCAAATATTTCACTCACGTGCAATCTCCGGTATATATATAGACAGTAATAGAACCATCTTCCTTGGTATAATTCCATAAATAATAATTCATATACTGCTGCATGACGCGTCTCATGACTATTTCTCGGCAAACTAAATTCTGGTGTCAACAAGAAGATTTTACGCCAATAATGGACAAGGTAGAAAGAAGACTGTCAGCATGTTCCATCTGGTTATGTTATAGTGGGAGACTTGAAATGATAAATTCAACAATTACTCCAATCATGACATATGCGATGTGTACGGTTAAGCTGCCCAAAGGTGCCATTGAAACTATTGACAGAGTAAGAAAACAATGTCTGTGGAGAGGAAATAGTGCAAAGAAAAAGGGAGACAACCTAGTAGCTTGACCAATTGTTATGATGCCCAAGGACAAAGGTGGTTTAGGCATCACCAATCTCAATTACAAAATGATGATCTTCTCATGAAGCACCTTAGCAAATTCTATGATAAGGCTGACATCCCCTGGGTAAGCTTGGTCTAGAGTAAATATTACACCAATCGTGTGCCACACACTGCCTCGGAGACGGGACCCTTCTGGTGGAAGGACATCTTTCGATTAAACATTCTCTTCATAGGGATAGCAAGTTGTGTAGTTGGGGATGGCAACACAACATGCTTTTGGGACGACATCTGGCTAGATGGAACACTTGCACTTAAATATCCAAGGTTGGCATCGTTTGTTAATGGTCGACGGAATATCAATCTTCAACGTCATGCAAGCTGAAGACCTAGATACTCTATTTATGCTCCCTCTCTCTGATGAAGCCAGAGAAGAATTGGAAACTTTGCAAGCACAACTACAAGAGTTGGAATACAATCAGGATACAAGAGATAAATGGACGCCCATGTGGGGTTCGAAGTATACATCCAGGAAATATTATAAGCATGTATTTAGTGGCTTTGAGGCTCACCCAATATACAAAATCATTTGGAAATCGAGATGCACTCCAAGTATAAAATTCTTTGCTTGGTTAATACTAGTGGACAGGCTAAACACAAAAACCATGTTGCAGCGAAGGCATATATATCCAAGGCAATGATTTAAATAGCGAGCTAAGGCCAAGGTGTTTAGCGTTTTATAAACCGTAATTAGCGGACTTTAGCGGCAAAATTGTGCATGAACGCAAATAGCGGCACAATTTTTTTCAAGCTATTTCGGGCTATAGCGACAAAAATAGCGGGCTATTTTTTTCCTTGATCCAAGGTAATTCAAACTGTGTCATGTGTAACACCGGAGTCCCCGAAGACATAGAGCATGTGTTCTTCAACTACCCATTTGCCGAGGAATGTTGGTCCAAACTTGGTATAGTATGGGATGAAAATCTAGAGCTACTAGATAGAGTTACTCAGGCACGATCAACCCATGTTGTCCCTTGCTTCACGGAGATAGTTCCCATTGGTGCTTGGGAGCTCTGGAAATTGCGAAATGATAAAGTCTTTCAACGAAGGGTGCCAACTCCATCTTTCTGGCTATGTAATTTTAAGAGTCAATGTCTTTTACAGTCAATTAGATTCTAAGGGACCCTGAGGTCTTCCTTCTGTGTTTGGCTTGACACCTTTAGCTAAATCTCTGTATGTATAACATGTACTCTTTTTAATTAATGAAAATTCATACTATGGGGATCTTCCCCCACAGTATTTTGCGTCAAAAAAACAATGGTAGGTCCTTAACTGTCATAGGCAGGATAAAACATGCACACAAGATCTCCCATGTTCTCCTACCTCTCAATCACATGGTTATTTTCCACAATAGCATATACTCCCTCTGCCTATAAAATAATTTATTTAGGATAGTGACACGGTCTCCAAAGCATAACTTTGACTAGTTATTTTTTGAAAAATATCTATTGAAATATAATATGTATATTTTTAACAAAGTATTTTTAAAGAAAAATCGATTGATATAGTTTTCACATTTCCAAACTCAACAACTTTAAAATTATTCATCATTTATATTCCCAATGTTAACTCAAACCTTGTCCTAAACGACTTACTTTACATGTATGGAGGTAGTATAGCCAATCGTGTCAGAGTAGCCAACTATCTTGCATGTGACAGTAATGTATCGGTCTAAGCATGGCTAAGCATACATTAGCCTACATACTAGTAAGGGTACATGTATTTATATATCTGGTGATCAAGGTAGGTAATGCACTAACAGTTTCATCCAACTTCTATTAATCTAATGCACAAAACAAGATAATACTCAAGTGCATTTTTTAAAAGAGAGGGATGAGGCTTATAATGCTCTGAGGCTTACCTAGGATCCAACACTTGGTCAATGCTTGGTAGCTAACATTCACTTGACAAGTATGTCTTGTTGTAGCACTTGCTTACTCCTTCCATCTTTATATTAGGTCCACCAAACACCATCTTCGAGTTCGTCTCCATCCTCATGTCCCTCCGTTTATCGCGTTGTGCATCAAGTATACCTAGCTGAGATGCAATAATGCAAGTGCATTATTCGAATGGTAGGACTATAATGAGCCTCTACAGTTGTCTTCTTTAGGATGCAAATTAGCACATCTGAGGGGGCAATGATTCAAGCTACCTCTGTGGATAACTCTGTTTCTGCCAACTACTCATGGCTCATGATGGTGAGAGGTCTTTTGATGTGCTCCAAAAGGAAAGACTCATTGTGCGGACCATCGTCATCCTCCAATGACTCAAAATATGCTCGAGGCTTCACTTGAACTGGTAAATTTAAGGCATTCCAAAAATCTTTGAAAACATCAATTTGAGTTAGGTGATGTGTGTGTAGTGCCCGTGACAAGGATTGAGGAGCGACAAATGGATTTGAGCAGGAATGAGGCGTGGGTAGGTGGGAGGGGATGCGGTTGAAAGAGGGGCATGTCATGACAACGTGACTCAGGTGGAGACAATGAGAGAAGCAAGGGTTGGGAAATTCATGATGGCGACATGGGCGCGCGAGCTAGGGCTATGCCAAGAATGTAAACAAAAAGGATAGATTACTCTGAGTGCACTATAGCATGTGGGGTTGATGTGGCTGCTGGCAAATGTAGGGGATAGTAACACAAGGTTGATAGGGTTTGGGGGTACTTTTTCTGAGAACAGATGTAGTGCTTCCATGATTTCTTCCTTGGGCTAAGTGACAGGTTGCACAGGCTGACCACCTCTTGGTACAAATGTCAAACGAAGGTGTGGCTTGTGTGGCTCCTTGGCAGCGACAAGATAACAAGCCTGCAAAATGGGAAATAGTTTTGTGCCAATGGAAAAGGGTGGGGATCCGATGTTGTTTTCGTGGCAGGCCGGGACAAACATTCTTCATGAGAGTTTGAAATAATAACCATCATGTCAATTTAGTTTTTTTCATGAATAATGTTCATTGTATACCTTTATTAAGCACATTCACGAAATAATTTTTTGCATGACAATTTGTTCAAAATCTCAAGAAAATTAAACTCATTGCCCTCATGAAATCTTTGTTTCTAGTGGTGAAAGTTTAAAACATCAAAAGTATGTGAAATTTCCACTATATTTACACAGTTAGCTTGATCACATTAGTGGAAGATATGAGATGATTAACTAATTTTCTTGGTATTTATATTGAGCACTCCAAGAAGCACATAGACTGTCTATGGTGGTTTATGTAAAACCACCAAAGAAAACTTCTATATTCCTTAGTAATTTACATCAACACCTCAGAAATGTTCAATTTCTATGTGGTTTATTAGCATCACAAGTGCAAAATAAAATAACCTGGGCTGGACAAAAAGCTCATTGGACTGGCTTGGGGAATCATTCCAAAATTGTTCTGATTTTTAAGGTGATTTTTAATGACTCTTGACTTCAGCTTGGCTCGTTAGGCTTGGCTCATTAAGTGCGGTTGAAGTTGGTTCTCTAACAATTCAGTAGACACTATGAAACAACATCATGTCAGTTTCAAAGAGAACTCGAAAAAAGTGTAGTTACCTTGTTATCCATGCTCCCTTTCATCTCATCACAAGGAAATTATTGACCACTAAGGATATTCCAGCTTGTGATAGTGATAGGTATCAAATTTGATCATTAACACATGTTTGGAGCTTTGGGCAACATATGAGTTTCCTGGCTACTAGAGTTACCGACAATGGGGAGGACATAGACAGGATTTCAAGACAAAAGGTATTATTTGGAGGCAGATCAATGATAGCAGCACACTTCAGTTTCAGATAGGAAATTTAACTAGCTAGTGAGTCGACTGCACAAATATTCCATATAAATTTGAATTTGATGTCCTTTCTTCAGAATTGGGGAAATCATAGAGATACTGAGAACTATATGAGTGTTAGTTATAAAATTAAATGACATATTGAATACAGTTCACAAAAGAAAGACTTGATCGATCTCATGTTGCCAGCAAGCTAGTGATTATCTGACTGCTGGAAGCTAAAGAATGTCTTCCAATACTGCTGAAAAATCGAAACTGATAAGCTTATACGAATCTTTTAATTGCACCATATGGCCGAAGAATGAGCTGAGCTGCAACAGCTTTCAATCTAGCTCTGTCCATTTGCTCCATCTCTGGCGCGGGCAGTACCTACCATGGCAAAAAAAAAATATCATTATTAAGGGCAATCATGAAAGAAGTTCAAATAATAAATTAAATCTGAATTTTCATAGATGCATATGATCATCATATTTGTGAACGTTTTCAATATTGTGAAGTCTACAGTATTAGCAGAATAAATTAAGAGTTGTGTATTTCAAAAAAAGAGAGGAGGCACTGAAATTTTGTTTTGCATCAAAAAGAGAGAGAGGACCAATGAAAACTCACTACAAGCATATATACACTATTAACATGCGAACAGGAGTATGTGATAATTCAACTAAGTTTACACATCTTAGAAATGACATCATTCACGCATGCACTATGCAAAAGAGAATAAAATGCAAAATTCATTTGTTATTATGGGGAATATGCTCAAGAAACATATGAAGATTGTCTCTTCTGCTTGTGCACATTCGATGGTTCAAACCTCGATCAGATAGCACAAGAACACACAAGTTAAGTGATGGACACATGTAATTTATACACATACGCAGTTTCTTAAAATCCATGAAACTCTATTACACATTTCATCAGCTGGATATTGACAACTGATGATAGCCTCATAATTTTATTTGTTTACCGCAACACGAACTACACATAGGTGAGTAATGTGAAATGATTTGAAGAGTTAAAACAAAGTAGCATCTACATACAAGAAAAGAATTACTTAAACATGGAATGAAGTCATCAATCAACAAAATCCATATGGATGCCCTGCACGCTACACACAATTTGCCACATACTACTTAAGAAGTACAAAGTTCAATATATATATATATATATATGGCATAAATCATTTATAACATTATATAACAACAATTTCTTCCCACAAGTTGCTAGTCCATTAAAAATAGGTTTGAAGTAATCTGATAATTTCTAACAAAAAGAAATATTCTATGATATGTGCCCTTTTAACTGACCAAATGCTATGTCATGCACTAATATAGTTAGTGTGCTACCATTTCATAAATTAATTATCTAGCTCAGCTTTGCCTTTGGTTAGGCGGCTATCAATATAATACAATTTCTGATAAGAATTATAGCCATAAAATAATGTGTTTGTCTGTAAATCTTGCTCCCAAGAAATTCTAACTATGCATGCATGGCAATCTATAGAGACCTGATGGAGAACAGAAGAAAGATCACTAATAAATATAACTCCGCTTTGCCTTTGGTTATGCCACCATTTCCTAGCTTCATTTAAATTTTGATAAGAGGGCACCAAAAGAAATGGGACGGGACCATTTTTCAGTTAAAAAAAAAGTGCTGACATGTATCCCTTTCTTCCTGCATTTTGAATAAACGATACTTAGGGGTGCATCCACAAACAAACTCTTAGAGGGGGCTAGCTGATCCTGTTGGATAAACTGGGGAAACAATGAACAGAAGTAACGAACCAACTTAAAATTATATATAAATATTCTATGATAAACTTCTTGTGTTCTGGAATTGTCTTGGATAATGCTGGAAAGTTAAATATACTCTCGAAGGCATATGCTGACATGTGACCTTACATAGGAGAACTGGTTCTCCCGCGCATCTGGGAAGTTCTGAACTAATTATAGAAATCTATATAATTTCATTCATGAAGGGAGGAATGCGACGATTATATGAAATAAAAGCATCATATATATTTCGGACGGGGATCCGGAGCAAGTCACAACGTAACTTGCCTCCTTCATCCATCCATCCAAATCAAATTCAATGATTCAAAATAGATCTAGCCTTTTAACATATGAGATTTTAACTGTTTTTACATCCGTCCCAAAATATCTGTCACTTTAGTTTTCAAAAAAATTATTTTAATAATATATATTAAAAAAATATTAATATTTACGGTACATAACTAGTATAATTGGAAAGATCTTTAAATTTTTTTTTAATAAATTTATTTGGCGATATAAATATTATACGTATATTTTATAAATCGAGTCAAACTTATGATAAAAAACCGAAAAATTAGCTGTTGAATAAGCTGCTTTATGAATATGTGCTTTGAAAATGATATGAGATGCTATGAACATGTCCGTATGAATTATTGTCTTTTTTAAAACTGAGCTACTAACTTTTGTTATCTACTCCCTCTGTCTCATATTATTTGCCGTTTCTGATTTTTTTTTCGTGCAACAAATTTAATTTGATTTATAGAAAATATGTGCAATATTTGTATCTCCAAATAAATCTATTAAAAAACTAGATTCAAAGATGTTTCCAATGCTAATCATGTACCGTAAATATTACTATTTTTAATATATATACTTTATCAAAATTATTTCTCAGAAAACGAAAGCGACAAATATTTTAGGCTAAAGGTAGTATATTTTTAATATATATTTATCAGATTATTTTTTGAGAAGCGAAAGTGATAAATATTTTGGGACAGAGATAGTATGTCTGGAAAAAAAAACAGCCAAGGTCTCATGTGTTGTTGAAAGACTAGATCTATTTTGAATCATTGAATTTGATTTGGATGGATGGATGAAGGGAGGCAAGTTACGTTGTGACTTGCTCAAGGCAAGTCACCGGATCCCTGTCCATATATATTTCATGACCCACAGATTTATCAATTTCAATTTCGCTGGCAAGTCAAGATGAGGAACAATGAAGCGAAGTACAGACAAACTAGCTAGTACGTTGCCCGGACGCTGGAGTTGCCTGTAATAATAACCATGGTAACTTGTGTGTACAGGCAGGCCAGTGGGTTTTCCATGGATTCAGGAATCCAATTTCATTCAATATCGCAGGCCGGAAAGGGCTCAGTTATGAAATGAATTAAAAAGCATCATATATAGGAGTATATATTTCATACATGACAGAATGAGTGGAGAGTGCTGGATAGATAGTAGTACTAGGTGTACCTCGTCGATAGTAAAAGCTTCTGTAGGGATAGAAAGCTTGAATGTCGTAGGCATCGCAGATCCTCTTGTTCAGCTCAGTCCAGAGATCCACCTCAAAGATCCCAGCTTCGGTGCGCACGAATGCGACCCTGCTGCCTTCCACACTCAGGATCCAGACCATGTAGTAGAACTCCATGGGGTCCATGGGGCCCAGAGCCAAGTCACCCAACTCAATCTGTTTGGACATCCTCCAGCGCTCCGTGCCACAGCCATTGTACTCACGGAGCACCCAGAGCTGGAGACACAAGCCACACGCGACGACCAGCCCTAGCAGGCCGTCCTCCGTCTCCATCACCTGCACGTTTTCTTGCTCGGCCTCGAAAATGTAAGGTGGCTGCTCGATCACGTACAACCTGTGCGTCTGCAGGTCGAAGGCGAGGATGCTGCTCTGAAAACCCGAGGTTTTGTGGACCACTGTCCAGTACAGCACGTTCCGCACCAGAGCCACCGGTCGGTCGGTGATGCGTATGCACAGGCTCGTCAAGTCAGCGGAGGCCACCTCGGTCCAGAGCCCCAGCTCCGAGGAGTAGAGGTAGACCACCGTGTTTCCCTTGTCAGGGGCCGCGACGAACACGACGCTGAACGGGCAGTCGTGGCAGTCGCTGTGGTGGTCCACGTGCTGCCCCCACGCCGGGGCGGCGGCGGCGCAGACCAGGGCGGCGTTGTTGAACCTGCGCATGTAGTTGCCCGCGTGCTGCATCGCCGGTGGCGCGGCGATGTACTGCCGGCGTCCAGCCGCGGGGTCCCAGACGAGGAAGCGGCCCCTGCCGGGGCTCCGGAGGAGGACCCGGCCGTGACGGCTGTCCACCAAGCGCCAGCCGTGCTCCTCGGGGTCAAAGGCCGCGGCAGAGACGCGGTCCGGCGAGTCCCCGATGGGGAGGAAGTTGTTTGGGAGGCTTTGGTCGTCGTGGAAGAAGCCCAGCAGGGGAGGCGTGCTCCTGTGGTGCGCCTGGAAAGTCCGGAGGAAGTCCGGGCGGCCGATGAAGCTGCGCAGGCCCTTGCAGGCGAGCGAGGCACGCGCGAGGCTGGCGGGGTGAGGCGGCACGCGGCGGAGGATCTCGCTGAGGGCGTCATTCGGGACGTGCTCCATCGAATGCGACGTGCTCAAGGAGGAACCCATACTTGGGAGTGCGGAAATAATGCGGATGCGTCGTCGTTTATGGCTCGATCGATGCTAGCTTGTGTACGTTGGTGGCCTTGCAGGCCGGGCGACCTAGCTAACGGCGAACACAGGGGTGATATGAAACGTACACGGCCGCCTGCTGTGTCCTGGGACTGGGAGGGAGGGAGGGATGCTCTTTGATCATTGCTGTGGCTCATGTGAATTGAAAATATGCAACCCCGGCCCTGTGCCGGGCACTATCATTTATTATGAAAATCTTTTCTGGGGCATTTCCGATTCTGTTCTGAGGGTATACTACTCCTAGTAGTCCTAGATGATTATTAGAGTTTTAGTGCCAGCAAAGGGATATGCATGCATGACAGCTTATTATTCTCTACTCATTAATTGCTGCATATATATATATGCAGATATATAGCTAGGCCAGGTAGTAATTATTAACTGTCACCAAATATAATTATTATTTTCCTGGTTAATTACAAGTAGGTGTTGTACTGCTGTTGTTGACTCCTAAACCATCGTTTTTTTCTCCTTTGTTTTCTAGGAAAACATATTTAAACATTTCATATATAATCAAGGAAGATGAATGAATTGTAAAAATTAAGTCGTTGTACAGTGGATTGTTACAGGCACCATAAGAGGCCTCTGTCTACGTTGCATGGAAACATAATAATTTTTTTTAGATAAAGGATAGAAACTATCCGGCTTCATCTACCCGTGAGTAGAATCAGGCCAAACTATTACAACATCAAAAAGTAAAGAAAGAAATACACTGAAGGAAATACATCCCCAACAAGGAGCTCAAGTAGTTCTACGCGACCTCTAGCTTCCACTATGATGTCAATTTCACAGAATAAGATCACCAACGTCAAGATGAAGCCGCCAAACACGTTTGTCAGACCTAATGAAGGTACTAAAAACGTTGAACACCGATCACCATTGAAGACTCGATGCTTCTTCCTTGGCAAAAACACGAAGCACTTGGTGTAGATGTCCACCAAACGCCGAGCTGTTGCGCCATCGAATGCCACCTCCGCCTTGAGTTGAACACTGAACAGGGTAACCACATGGGAGAACTGTCCGGCCTTGGCGATCAAGAACTTCGGCGACGCGCCTACGCCATCGCCGCCGGCCCGGAGAAATCAGGCTAGGTTTTTACCCAGTTATTAAACGCCCGCGGACGCAGCAGGAGACAGACTGACCAACGGCTTCAGCGGCGCCTTCAACAAGTTACGTGGTACAGACAGTTCCACCGCCACCGCCCGGCGTAACACGTCAGGCAAGGTTTTCACCCAAGCCGCCGCCACATCGTCGACTCTGCGCCTGGTCAACGTGGAAGGCCGCTTTCACCGGAAGGTCACCATCAGGGACGCTCAGAAGGCGGACAGGCCCGACGCTGACCGTGGACCAAATCCAGACCCAGGGGCCCAAACCTGACCCGCCGCCGCCACCGCCGCCAGACGAACGGCACGCCGACCGCCGTCCGTGAGCCACCACCACACATAGCAGGGTACTGCCAGCAGGACAGCACCAGCCCAGACCGAGGACGCCAGATCTAGGCCCGCAGGGTCCAAATCCGCCTGTCCGCCGCCACAGCGACGCCACTCCGATCACGGAGAAGTCCGTCACCGCCGCAGCGCCCCGCGCCTGCCCGGGCCACTGGCCGGCGCCGCCGCGGTCGTGGTCTGCGACCTCGCCGAGCCCAATAATGGCTTCAAATGACTTGGTGTTGCTTGTGCATAGACTTAGCGTGTGTACTTCCTCTATTTCAAATTATAGTTTCTTTAACTTATTTTAATCATAAATTGATCACTCGTCTTATTAGAAAAACTATACAAATATAGTTAAATTTCAGATATTTTTGAATTAGAAAAACTATGCAAATATAGTCAAATTTAAGATATTTTTGAAGAACTTCTGTGACTAAAACAAGTCATATAAAAAATAATATTTTGCATAATTTTTTAAATAAAACAAATAGTTAAATTTAGCATAAAATGTTAAACGAACTATAATTTAGAACCCCAACACACACATATGTAGACACATGTTTCCGAATACTCTTGCATCCTGACGTGGCGTTGAACAAAATTTAATCTGACTGGAATTTACATCTGCACAATGCAGGATAAATTGATACTACAATAAAAAAATTCCTAGAGACGATAAAAACAGTTTTTTGTGACGGTTTCTAAACAGACACTGCACAATCGAATCGTTCGTAAAGATCTAACCCATTTAGTGTCCGGCTTTCAACCAGCCCTGCAAACACAAAATTGTCTCTAGATTCTTTCAAAAAAATCAGATCTATAAATCAGTTTTTACGGTTGTTGTGTAAAACAAAGTATCTCATTCGCCCACCAATATTTCACCATTTCAAGGTCACTTTATACATTAAAACTGTTAAGAATGTATTTCATGATGATAACGATGATAAGAAAGACGTATTGTCCGCAGCATCAAGTCTATCATACTTAGCTAGGTCACGTGCATAATCAAATTCGAAGTCATAGAAATAGCCTTCCATATTATTAATCACCTCGCGCATCAGCAACTTTCAGAATTCATTGCATTTGATCGACACTCCGTTGCTACGGTAAGGATTTGTAGGGGTGGCTCATAGGGGTCCGTAGGGACGGTTTTTCTAGCTGTCCCTAAGCTCCCGTCTCCACAAATCATGTATTTGTAGGGGCAGTCTCTATAATTTTCATTGTAGGGGCAGTTCCCCTAATCAATTTTTTCACAAAAAAAATTAAATTTCAAATTTCAAATTTGACTTGAACATATAAACATATATGATTCAAATCAATAACTAATGATAAAAAGATATATACATACGTAATTCACAAGAACATTTTATCGTATAAATTACAAGTCAACATTATATTTACATAATTTACAAATCCAACCGTTCCACAAGTCCGATAACATTACTAATGTTACATACATTCACATATCCAATCAATGACCTAAGCCTAGCCTCTCCGGCTCACGAAGATGTTGATGATGAGGAAGGCTTCCTAATTTGGATGTTGGATCATGGTAAATGCCTCTGACGTGTATAATCTAATCCAATATGAAGTTGCAAAGGTCGTCGATGAGTTCCAATAAGTTGTCATCTTTATATGGTGTAGCTCTCATTCCAGATAATATATGATGTTTGACAATTTCATCATAGGAAAAGAGAGGAGATGAGAGTTGACCACAAATAATCAATATAAAAGTAGTAGCAAGACTAACTAGTAGAAAGGGAAGAGAAGAGTAGAGTAGCACCAACATAGAAGGTCAAACAAAGCATATATATGCTCACTATATTTATATATGCTCATTGTTTTCCTGGCAGGCAGTAGCCGCTACCATATATCACAAAACGAGTATATATAGTAGTAGTTGTAGAGGCCTCAGAAACTCGTTAATCATCATTTGATCATGAACTTGGAGCTTCAATGCATAATAAACACAGTGATCCTATATAAAAATTGTAAGCATATAGAAAACATAACAGGGGCGGCTAGTAATGATATCAACTTCCTCACAAGTTCTTCACTACTACAGAAACGGCAAACAGTGCCGGTTCAAAACCCCCCTTCAGTGGCGGTTTTTGAACCAGCACTGGTAATTCGGCAGTGATGAGGCCAAGCCATCACTGCCGGTTATGAAACCGGCAGTGTGGCTCAAGCATCACTGTCGGTTGGTAACACGAACCGGTAGTGATGCTTGAGCCATCACTGTCGGTTTTAATTGAACCAGCAGTGATATTATTTTTTAAAATTGCATTTTATTAATTGTTTAATTTTCATTTGGGGTTTAGGGTAGAGTTGGTGGGGAGGGAGAGCGTGGAGGTGTTTGCTATCGATCCATTTGATATCGATGTGAATTGAAGGTGGTTGTGGACTAGCGACAGTACAAACCCATCACACATTTATAATAATTATTACAAAACATCCAAACAAAACTTAAAGTATCGAATTAAATGTCGCATTACAATAGCCTTTCGAGGCGGTCTTTTCCGTAGATCTTCTTGAAGTCCTTACTCTACACAATGGACAGATATCTTTTTCTATACACTATCTCGTCCAGAATAAGAGCTGCTATCTACTCTTGAAATCCTCTTATCTCAAAATCTACCAACCTGTTGTGGCCCTGATCTTTGCGCTGTAAATTGATACAAGATGATATTGAGATGCACATACGTAAGACAAAACAATAGAATTAAAATGCGACGCGTACGTACCATTCCATCTCATATTCCTAGTTTTGCGCCAAAGTAGGCAAGCATTGCCCACAACACATAGAACCCGCACTCGTTGTTCCCCATTGGTTGATCTAGGTGCTTGACCTTCTTCATATACTCCACTTTGAATGGGGCTCTCCATTTCTTTTGCAGCTTAGGCTCCACATTTCTCCAATCAGGTAACGCCTTGATTCTATGTGACAATGTAAATGAAGTGTGAAGGCTGAGGACATTAATTACAATATCATATGTGATTGAAAATTGTGGTGATATTGGGTTCACTTACATATTTAGCACTTTGACTAGGGGTTCGATAAGTTCAAGTGGCTTCTTTTTTGAGTCCCACACCTCGATAGTTGAATTTTTAAGACTTATATCTACGAGGACGTAATGGTTGCTGCAATCAAAAAGCTCATGTTATTGAATGATATATCAAGAAAAAAAACACTTAAGTAAGGGTCGAGAACACATACTCGCAATTTTAGGTTAGCAGTGCGTTTGTTTTACCGACTGAGAACATTCTTTCAAACTCTATCTTCAAACTTGCTGAGACATACGGATCTTGGAGACCGGCTTTGCATGTTGTCTCATTTACCAAGATGGGGTCTAAGAAGTCAAAAATGCTATTTTGTTTTTGGAGGAAAAATTTTGCTATAGACCTGCAAAATAAACATGCATGGATATATTCAAATGCAGATCACGTAGTTTATTATAACGTTGTTAGGGTATGGTACTTACAGAGTCCATAACATCATAATCTGCACATCCAGCGAGCGTCGTTGAAAGAGTTGAAAGATGTCTTTATAATGAATAGTATGCACAACTTCTTCAGGATGATTAAAATGTAAACAGGAAGGGATGCATACTTCAAAGGTTGCTATCTTGTCTTCGCTGTTATTACTGTCTATGATGTAATAATCATGCAACTGTCGCATGTTTGTTGGCAATTTTCTATACTCTTCTTCGCTGGCGACCATAGGCTTGCCTAGTTCAAACTTGTATACAACTTTGGCGTTTTCAAATTCGGTTTTTCCAAAATAGAGATTCTCGGCATCCTTTATGCTTATGTTCAGGTCTGCGGCCAAGGTTTGTATCTCTAGCTGCTGTAAGGTGTGTATTTCTCTAGATCTTTCTTGATTACCCGGATTTTTGCTTTGCCTTTCAAATTCACTCTGTTTCTCAGGTATATAAGCCAATCGTGCATACAAGGCAAGTTTGGCGGCCTTTTCTGCAATCTGAGCTCGTAGAATTTTGTCCTCAGTCGGCGCTAGCTTCTGCCTTTTACTAGTCATCTTGGGATCTTTACCAACCGAAGCTGATGACCTCCTTTGTTGCGAAGTTGAACCTGATCTAGACCTAGGCCATCGAGATCCCAGTCCTGAGGACTTTGAAGCTGATGGAGGAGGAGGAGGAGTCTTCTCCTTTGGCGGTGGAGAAGGAGTCTTCTCATTTGGCGGTGGAGGAGGTGTCGGTGGATCTTGACGAGGAGAGAAACCTCTTCGCGGAGGGGACCAAGATGATTCACTGTCATCCTCATCTTCCGAAGATTGTTGCTCGTCTAGCTTGATGAAGCGTTTGCGCCAGGCGACATGAGTACCCAAGTTGTGAACTAGACGCGGCCTTTCTTCCTCCACTGGGAAATCAATATGTATCTTATTGTACTTCTTGTCCAAGATCTTATCAATGCTGACCCTGGCATACCTGAGTGGCACTAGCTTGCCATGAATGATGTTCTCTCCTCTAGGAAATGCTTGCCCGACCGCCACCTTGTCTTTGGTCCACTGCTGACGGACGTACAACTTGACATTCACAGGTTCTGTGATGTCGTCCACCGGATGAAGAGCATTGACCTCTTCGTCGTCAGGCATAGGGGTTGAGCCACAGCTACTGCGGCCCTTACCGGGCACTGGGCTATTCAAAGCAGGGATTGCATGCGGCCCTTGACTCGAACACATGGATTGCATAGCGCTCGCCACTTGAGCAGCTATCCGTGCTTCCATGCTCTGTTCTAGCTCCTCTCGCATCCTTTGGAACTCCTCTTCTCTTTGCGTTCTAGCCCTAACCCGGCTCCTATAGGAAGCAGATTCACCTTCAAATGCTTTGTCCCAAGGAATTATCCCGACTCCTCTAGTGCGACCGGGGTGCTCCTTGGTTCCAAGTGCTTGCGTGAGCACGTCATTTTCTCTATCCGACCTGCGGGCCCCTCTATGCACTTCCTCAGTGATCGTGGAAATCTTCTGGAGGAGATCAGTGACGGGTTTAGCGCTGGCGGAAAGGCTCCCATCAGGATTGTATCGTGCCCCCCTTGCGAGTAGATAGTTCACTGATCTGGGCTGCCAATCGCTTGTCTGAGGCGTAACGCCGCTCCGCTCTAGTGCTTCGACTTGCGCATCCCAATCCGGAATCTTCCTTACGTACCCACACGATCTTAGGCAGTGAGGATTATTTGACCTAAGCGAGTTTGCTTTGTTTCTTTCGCTTGATGCCTTGGCCTCATTGGATAGCTTGTAAGCCTTGAACTCCTCCCAGAAGTCCCTCTGCTTGCTGAATTTACCTCCTGCAAAATTCGGTTCTTTTTGCTCCTTGATGAGCTTGTGCAACTTTCCCTTGAAATTCTTGAAGGAGTGACCCATGATTTCCTTGGCCCTCTTCTTGACTGTCGCTTCATCACAATCATTAGGGAAAGTGAAATACCCTCTGAGATTGTTCCAAACTAGGTCCTTCTCCACTTCTGGAACCCTCCACGGGTCTTGCTCACTGCCATTCCACTTCCTGTATTTGATCGGGATGAAGTCCCTTACAAGTGCCCCGATGGTACTCTTGTATGGGCCCAATGCTTTAAGTGGCTCCACCGGCTCTCCTAGTTGATCGAACTGAGAGATGTGCCAGTGTCTAGTTGTCTGAGGGAGCTTTATTGCACCACGCTTACTCCTTCTGGAACTCTCACTAGTACTTGGACCTTCAGGTGGAACCTACTTCAAAATTTATGAATAAGTCCCCATCCAACTTTTCTGGCTATATCTACCGTGGTTTTAGGTATAACTTAAGTTATTACCTCGTCTCATTGGCCCTCTTCTAGGTTTAGCATATGGCTAGGGCTCCAAGGTCTTTGATCCCCTTGTTGGTTGTCATCACTAGTTCCTTGGTCATCGGCTTCGGTCGTAGGGCGACGGGTGGTGAATCGGCGCTTAATTGTCATGTTTCTGGACATGAATTTCGATTATTTGTATTAACTCATAGGTAGATGACATATATACAAGAATATGTGTAGCATAAGAAAATCCATATATACAAGCATAAGATGATGCCATATATACAAGCATATATGACATTTATACATCTATATCTCTTTCTCTATCTTTCTCTCTATGTTTCTCTCTATCTTTATATCTCTCTCTCTATCTATCTCTATCTATCTATCTTTATCTCTATCTTTGACATGTATATATGATATGACATTTATACATCTATATCTCTTTCTCTATACAAGCATAAGTGTATCATATATACAAGCATAAGTGAATCATATATACAAGCATAGGATGACATATATCTTTCTCTATCTCTCAAAATCAATATATAGCATAGGATGACATATATATCTCTTTCTATCTCTATCTATCTAATCTCTAATCTCTCTCTAACTCTCTAATGTCTAATCTCTATATATCTATATCTCTCTCTATCTTTCTCTCTATATTGATCTAAGCTATTTTTCTCTATATCTCTCTATATCTATATAGACAAGTAACAAGATTAGTCATGAAATTTTCCATCTCTCACTATCTCTCTAATCTTTATATCTCTATCTATCTTACTATACATCTATCTATCTCTCTATCTCTCCCTCCTATCCTCTTCTATCTCTCTCTATCTCTCCCTCCTTGCCTTTCTCTCCCTCCATCCTCTCCCTCCTTCCCTTTCTCACCCTCTACACTCTCCTCATCTATCTCCATGCCAAGCAAGCAAGACAAAACACTATGAATCCATTTTGACATTTTGTCGAACACATTTGGTACGTGGACATGGAGCTCACCACTTGGAGGTTCGGGCTGGATTCCAAGCTCCTCCACGCGTGCTCCTGCGCTCCGGGCGGCGTGTCCTCCTGCTCCTGTGCTCTCCTGTGGCGTGGATGTGGCGTTCGACGATGTCGTGGCGTGGTCGGCGTCGAGCGGCGGCGTCGGGCAGTGGCGAGTGTCGGGCTGGTGGCGGCCGGCAATGTCGTGGGCACGGAGTTCCTGCTACGGCCGGCTGGAGCGGCGGTGAGCTCGCGCTGCAGCAGGCTGGAGCGGCGGCAGGGAGAGCCTCCTGCGGCGTCCAGCGGCGGCATCGAGCAGTGGCGAGAGTCTGAAATGGTTAAGTGTGGAAGGGCGCGAGTCTGAAAATTTCAGACCGCGCCCTTTCCTTATATAGTCCGCCTCTTCACTGCCAGTTCCTATTACAAACCGGCAGTGATGTCCCCTATCACTGCCGGTTTGTACTAGGAACCAACAGTGATGAGGGCACATCAGTGCTAGTTTCTGTAAACCGGCAGTGATTGGGGAGGCATCACTGCCGGTTGGTAGATAGAACCGGCAGTGATAGAGGCACATCACTGCCGGTTCCTCTATAACCAGCAGTGATGTGTGTATTTTTTTAAATCTGCCTTTTGCTTTAGAATTCAAATTACTCCTGATTTTTTACTAGAACTTGAAAAACTTCAAACATAGAAGTTGCATAATTTTTAATTCTCTACAACTTTTGCCTTACCTCTCCAAACGGGTTCATCCCATCCGTGCTCAAAGCAAACCACAGATGCCTTACCTCTCCACCGATGTTCTTATAGAACATAGTGTTGATAGTCCTCCAGTCCGACCCATCGGCGGGGTGTCTCATCATTGAATCTTTCTTTCTCTCTTTGTCGTGCCAACGCAACAGCTTGGCTGACTTCTCATTTGCAAACAACCTATGCACTCGTGGAGCTATAGGAAAATACCATACGGACTTTACTGGCCCTCCTCTGGTCTTGCTTCCATCATTTGATGGCCCTTGCTTGTATCGGGGAGTTTTACACTTGGGACATGCATCCAAGTCTTTGTATTTCTCTCCACGGTACAATATGCAGTCGTTGAAACACGCATGGATTTTCTCAACCTTGAGGCCAATTGGGCAAATCATTTGCTTCGCAAGGTAAGTCTTTTCTGCTAACTCGGCCTCCGGGAACAGTTTATGTAGTATAACTAACAAGTTATCGAAGCCTTTATCACTCAACCCATTCATTGATTTGAACTCCAATAGCATGATGTTGGCTTCCAGTTTGCTTATTGGGCAGCACGAAAACAATGGTGTTTTGCATCCTTTCTCATCATTTCCAGTTTTTTCAACTGTGAAGCACTAAGAAATCCCCCATGCACATCATGTAGAAGCTGTAAAATGCCATCATTTTCCTCAGTGTCGTCAGCTAATGTATTCATAAACACATCATCATTGGTAGGCACATGTTCTGTGTACTCATGAACAGGCAATAATGCATTCAGGGATACACTAGGCATGAACACATCATCATTAGCATTTTGACCAACCTCCCCATGCAAAGTCCAAATCGTGTAGTTTCTCATGAACTCCCTTGTGATCAAGTGCAAACGTATATGTTCCACGTCGCCCCATTTTCTCGTATTCTTGCAGTCTTTGCATGGACAGAATACAAGATGTGAGTCCCCAGCATTGGCTCTAGCTCGCTTGATGAAATCGTCGATGTCCGTCAAGTATCGTGGGTCTGTATGTGACAGATCGTACATCCACCCTCGAGCCATGTCTGCACTGATAAAATGGACAGAGCAGAGAAAACATAGGAACATATTAATAGGAGCATTTTTGAACAATATTTTTTTTCTTTATAATTTGAATTTGGTCGCGCTATAAAAAGTGAGACAACAAAATAGCATGCATGGAGTATTAAATGTGAGTATTAAATGCATGCATGGAGTATTAAATGTAAGTATTAAATGCATGCATGCATGCATGGAGTATTAAATGTAAGTAATAAATACCGAATTTATTCCATGTCCCATCAAATCTTTAATACATGCATGGAGTATTAAATGTAAGTAATAAATATAACTAATTACAATTTTTATCCATAAATTTTTAGACGAATATTTTGAACCTAGCTACTCAATGATTATACAATAATTTGCCAATAAAAACAAAGTGCTACAATTTTTCTAAATACTTTTGGATCTAAAAGGTACAAAAAATTGACACAAATTGCAACATCTCTCTTCTTGTTCATGAAAACTAGCACAGCTCTAAACTATAGATTTACACACAAAAATAATGTAAACCAACAATTCTAAAGAATTATGCTTGTTACTAACCAAGAGCAAGAAGATATGAGGATCCAAGAGTGAAGAGGAGCCAAAAATAGAGATCAAGAAATCCACCAGCCGCAACAATGGAGAGAGGGAGCTCCGAGCACTGTTCTGTACTGTTGGGCAAAGGAGGGAGAGAGAAGGTCGCGTGCTTTATACTGTACCCAACATCACTACCAGTTCCAGCCACAAACCGGCAGTGAAACACCACATCATTGTCGGTTGGTGGCTTGAACCGGCAGTGATAGGGCCGAGAGGCATCACTGCCGGTTCAAGCCACGAACCAGCAGTGATGTGGTGTTTCACTGCCGGTTCAGCCCCTGCCTCCAATAATTGGGGGGCCTGTAAGAGGAAGAACCGACAGTGAACAGGCATCACTGCCGGCCCAAACAAAACCGACAGTGATTATCGTTTCTGTAGTAGTGCTTGGTCATCAGCTCATATTCTAGATAATGGTGTTGGGTTGTTTCATCATGGGAAAAAGAGGGGAGAGGAGATGACAGTTTAATTTGTCAAAAAAAGCAACTATCGGTTGCCAACAAAAAAAGTAGTACTGCCAAACATAGAGTAGGAGAAGTAGAAGTAGAAGAAGTAGTAGAGGTGAGGAGCGGAGGCCAAACAAAACAGTGAGATGAGGTTATAAAAATAGTAAGCAAGTATAAAAATAGTGAGTATATATGAAAACACAGTGAGCATATAACCATGGTAAGCTTATATAAACACAATGAGCATATATGAAAACAATGAGCATATAATAAAACAGTAAGCAAATATAAACATGGTAAGCTTATATAAACATAGTGATCATATATAAAATAGTGAGTATATATAAAAATAGTGAGTGTCGGTTCTTCTAATGTCACTCTAATGTTAAGTTGTCATCCCTAATAGTGGCACTAAAAGAATGGTAAAAATACTATGCTCCTAATATCCTCAAACGCACAAATAGAATATTGATGTAGAACTTCACTGGGATAACCCAGTTTGATATCGAACCAAAGAGAAAAGAATGCTAACAATGATTAAGCTTGACTCTAGAGTAACAAAGCAAGTTCATTGGACAAAGATCGCCTAAAGTAATTCCAATTCTTCATCTAGTATGAAATCTTCTATTGTATTATTTAAAAGTGGATAATCTAGATTAAAGGATTGCAAACAGAGTATGCTCCTATAAGAGAATAAGTCCTGCTAATTCTATAAATGGGAGGGGGGCTATAGAGGATTCAATGGGTCTATAAGAGTCATACCCACAAGCTACCCCATATCTAGCCTATATAGTACATTATACGAGAATCTAAGTCTGAGCACCATGCCTGCACCTCAATTCTACTCTAACTCGTAGCTACTCAAGTTAAAGTACTCAAAAGAGAGTCACAAACCAGTAAATAATACAAACAACAACCTACTTGACTAGAATGTAGAACACGGTAGTAGATTAAGACACAAGCTCTAGAAGAACTTAATCCACGGGTACAAAGCGTAGAGGTAGCTCCTCCAAAGACTTCTCCTTCACTCTCTCTTCTACTTCTAAACTAGAACTAATCTAGAACTAGGTTGATTATAACTAGAGCTAAACTAGAACTAATCTAGACTTGAATTGTCGACTCTTGATCTCCAATCTAGGGTTTTTGAATTATAGCTCTTCTATTCTAATGAGGATAAACCTGGGGGTCAGGGTCTTGTTATATAGTCCTATGGGATGGACGTCATTCATTGGATCAAACTAACTTAAACCAAGGGTGTAGATTGAAAACCTAGCAAACAAAGGCGGTGCCATGGCGGTGGTGGCTAGATGGGCCTAGGGCCTATCGGCCGACCCCCTAGGGCCCATTCGGCTGACCCCTCTTGGCCCAATTCCATGGCTTCCTTCGCTCTGGTGTATTCTCGATCTTTCTGGAGTATTCTCTGATATTTCTTCGCCCGCAATTCTGAATTATTCTGTCAGAGGAGTCTATCCTTTTCCGGTTTTCTATCTAATCCCTGGAAAGTCATAGATTCACCAAAGCTATGGAATTATATCAGTTTAAACCCCATACTTTGCTTTGGTGATACTTTTATTCCTTTTCTCAGTTTATATTGATGGTTTATATTAGACTGTAATGACCATCAACAAGTTCCCCTCAAGCATACCCTTTGCTAGTCACTTAGCAAAGCTAAACCTTAGAAACATAAGATATATCCCTAAACATTTATACTCATACCTTGGAAAAAGATTTTCTCATTTAACTAGAACAAAAGATAATTTATTCATTGTATTACTCATATTACCTTGAAACTATGGAGCTTCTTTTTGTTTTTGCCTAGATCTTGAGCAATTGAAAAACAGAATGATCAAATCAAGCACTATATCTCAAAATCTTCTATCTCACCTTAATTTTGGAGTTTTGCCAATGTTCAAAAATAAACTCAGAGATTAATGTGTATGATATCTCGAAAGTCTCTCAGATATGTGGTATTTTGGATTCTCACCAGAGACAAGCAGTTATGCCTCCTCTTTAAAGATATATATGTGTGGAGCTTATAGAAAAAACTAACTTGCAAGGCATATATTATCAAGTCAAACAATGGATCCAGAAAGTAAATCATACAATCGAATCAAGATGTGCGTGTATAGTGTAAGATATATTTATTATTGCTCTTCCAAGGGTATATCACTCTTTAACTGTATTAGACAAAATGAGCTATTTGTCTAATTCTACTACTAGTCACGTGCCCATTTTTTCCACTCAGGTGAGTGTCTTTGCACCTATTGTTACCTCTTGGGCGGATGTCTAAGCACCCCTTGTTTTAGCTCTCTCTTTTTCAATAGTAGGACACATGTCCATTTTTCTTTTGAGCTCAGAGTTGGGCATTTGCCTCTTTTGTATAGACACATGTTTCTAACACCTCTTAGAGAAGATACCTCTATTGGAGCATTTATTATTGTTCATTAATTTATTGCACACTATCTTGATCAAAGAGCATGACAAACTTTATAAGGGTCAACAAATCTTGACGTAATTCAATGAAGAGCAAGTATTTATGGAAATGTAAAGTGCAAACATACTTTCGCTCTTGGTAGGAATTTAAAGTTATGTCATACAGGACCTTATCATGTAGTATTTAAGATTTTCAAAGAATAAAATCTCTAGAACTCTAGTGAAACTTGGAGCAAGATCAATACTAGCTCAGATCCTCATACTCAATGTTTAACAACTACATAGATCTTAGCTCAAGCAATAATGCAATTCACAAGCTTATAGGCATAGAGAAACATTAAAGATAGTTCTAGGCTCAAAGGAAAGATTGCATCAAGGTCTAGAGCATGCATTCAGATCCAGAGATTATTACCAAAGTCCAACAAACTAGTTCTATTTGTAGGGATAAGTTGAAGCTAGGCTAGCTAGAAAACAAAAAGTTTCAACCCCTTAAACCAGGAACTACTGCTAGTTATAGATCACAGGATTACCACTAGACGTGCAGGTGCAGCGAAAGCGACTCGATGTAGTCGTGCGCGTCGTAGCACTGTCGTGCAGTTGCGAGGTCGTCCGTCAATCTGTCCCCTTCCTACGTTCATGTGGTTCATCCTTGTGCTCCAGATGCAGCACCTCTAAGGTATCCCACACGTGTAGGGAAGAAGAGTTGCACCTTCGGACTACTAGGTCCGCGAGGAGCAGTAGGCGCGAGCGTGGGGAGGCGACGACGACTGCTAAAAGGTGTGGGATTAAACATGCCCCGCGCATACCCCTTGCTTATATAGGCATCCTAACGAGCTCCCGCGCGTTGGAGGCCCATTAGTAACCCTAAACCTAGTCTAATTTGGGTCCAACCCAAATTAGGCTTGCAGCCCCTTAAGCGTGCGGCCCTATGGGCTCATGCACACATAGACATGGCCAAAGGGGGAGAGAGGGTTGAGTATCAGATTTAGGGGGAGTTAGTGAGAGGGTTTCGGTTCTTAAGTGTGCTTACATTCTCGTACTCTCATGCATCATATTTACGCTTTCATGCATTGTATATATGTGTGATATGATTTTCTTTGTGAGATATTATGCTTGTGTGACATACTCTTGCTTATCTTTGATATATATGATGATGAGATATCATTCATGTTCATGATATGCTTATGTTCTAATGTTTATGCTTCCGTTACGTACTCTGATATATTCTTTGAGCATATCATGTGGTACTCATGCTTAATTTGATATCCTTTGAGTACATGGTGTGGCTTGACTAGGATGAGCAAGTATCATTCATTCTTATTCACTAACCCCTTGCTCATTCCTATCAAGTCATTGAAATTCTCATCGAACCATTTCTTTACACATCTTATACTTGAGGTGTATTGTCGTCAATCACCAAAAAGGGGGAGATTGAAAGCACCTAGGCCCTATGGTTTCGGTGATTAACAAAAATATGGTGTTATTATGGCTAACGTGTGTTTTGAAGAGGCAACTAGAGTGTTAGGCATAGTGACAAATGTGAATGGACAACATATGGTTATCTAATGCCCTCAAGATGGATATCGTTTCGGATTTCAAAGGACGATGGTGAAGACCCTATAATGGATAGGTCTAAGTGCCACAAAGGAGATGAAGTACACTTAGTATAGATAGGGCTTTATTTGACCTTTGATCATACTATTAAGAGGGGTTAGGATGTGTAGCTTGACTTAGGAGAGCTTCATGGAATAGGTGTGGTGCACACTTGACATACATAGCCCTAAGAAAGCCCTAGTTGTCCCTAAGATAGCCTAGAACAACTTCCATATTCATGCCTAAAAGATTTGGAGTTGATAGAGTTGTTTTGGAACCAATGGACGCCGTCCCCGTAGGCGATGGATGCTCCGTTGGGCGTCTGGTGCCTAGGGTTTGGCATCGGACGCGCCTGCGAGAAGGCGATGGAGCGTCCGATGGTCCCTGCAGTGCTGAGAGTTGAGCAGATACAACCAATGGACACTGGTGCCGAGAGGCAGTGCGTCCATCAAGTACGTCCGATGGGTGTCCGTAGAGGTTCTAGAGAGGGTTGAGAGCCGACAAACATGTCAGTTGGCAGGTCGACGGACGTTGTGGTGCACCCGTTGATTTTTTCAATGAATTAACTCAGAAAACCCGAGAGCAACGAGTTTGCATCGGACGCATCCGGTGCTTTGGCAACAGAGTGTTCATTGCCCAGGGTTTTGAACAGGAACTAGTCATTGGGCAGGGCAACGGAGGGTTCGTTGCCTAGGCATCGGAGCGTCCGTTGCCAACTCAAAACGCCTGTTTTAGCAGCCCGCGGGCTAGAGTTGTGAAGGGGCTATTTATAGCCCGTGGCTTGCCTCCCCAACGTGCATTTGCTCATTTGGATAGCTGAGAAACACCTTGAGAGGTTGGGAGAGAGAGCAAGAGCCCTAGTGAGAGATTTGAGATTCAATCCAAGAATTCCACTCACTAGTGAATCCAAGAGTTCAAGTGTGCATCCATCCATCTCATGAGGCTTGAGTGAGTCAAGTGAGAGTTTGAAGCTTGTTACTCTTGGTGATCGACATCACCTAGACAGTTCGGTGGCGATCAGAGGAAGGTGACCGTCAGGAGATTGTTGGCGGCCCTTCTCCAATGACTTGTGATCGGTTGTGGGCGATTCACCGAGTCAGAGCGGTGAAGAATCAGCCCGTAGAGAGCACTCAGTCCTTGCGCGGATCAAGGGGAAGCAATACCTTGCGAGGTGCTCCAACGAGGACTAGGGGGAGTGTCGACTCCTCGATACCTCGACAAAACACCGCCATGTCAACATCCTTCTTCTCCCTAGCTCTTTACTTTCCACAAATTCAATTCTAGCCTTCATACTTGTTCTTGATACATGCTTTTCTTGATGCTTGACTAGAATTGAGTAGGGTGCTTTATTTTCCATTGAATTGCTACCGCTTTCCTAGACTAGAGCACACTTTGGTAGGCATGGGGGAATTGGCATTTTTTGGATTTCATAATTGCTTTAGAAATTTGAAATAATCCCAATTCACCCACCTCCCCCCCCCTTCTTGGGCATCTTGATCCTTTCAACCTCACTCCTCTTAGTCTTTAAATCCTGCAATGCTTAGATAGACTACCTTGTCTATCTACCTTCTTAGAAGATATCTATCTATAAATAGGATTTATCTCTTAAACTATTTTTGGGGTTTTCATTTTTATATGCAAAGACTGATAAAGTAAACATGCTAATAGATATTTTTATTTTTATGGCACCACAATGAGTAACTTAATGGGGCGCCATTGAGTGCTCATATGGGGCTTTAGTATTTTTCTCAAAACCATCTCCATTGGTCCGAACCCTAGATCCAGACCATATCCGGAGCCAAAACCCCTTTTGTGGCCCTCTCTGGATTCGTCCGGACTCATCACCATTGGTCTGGACGATCCCTATTCACTGGGTCCGGATGCTCTCTGAGAAAACCTTGGGAGTCCAGACCCTAATCATTAGTCTGAATGCCTGTGGAGGGAGTCTAGAGCAACATTTTGATTGGGACTCTCTGCTGCTGCCACGTACCCTCCGGACCATCACCATTGGTCCAGATCTCTAGACACTAGAGTCCAGAGCACATTTAGAGATCTAAATTACTTCCAATTGAAAAACTTTGTATATGAAAGTTGCCCCACTTCATCTTAGCGTTGTTCCCGAGCTACCTAGTGTTAAGTTTGGCAAGTGTGCACCACACCTACTACATTAGCCTCACCTAGGTCAAGCTACTAGTTTGTACTTCTTCACAGTATGGCCAAAGGAAAAACAACGGTCCTAAACTACTCTAAGTATCTGTCCAACTTCAAACGACACTTAGACTTAGTCTATGCTGAACCTTGAATCCAATCCTTTGAAAACGAAAATGATTCCACCAATAGGGGCATGAATACCATTGATCACTCAGTCAATCTCCATTATCATGACCTTACTTCCAATTTTCCTCTGCAGAACACACGTTAGTCATAATAATCTTGCTTGACATTAATCACCGAAACTATAGGGGCTTAGATGCTTTCATCACCCTCGTCTTTAATAGAGCTATCATGCACAAAATGGTTCCACCCTACCTCCTCACTGTCGCTAGAGAGAAGGAGAAGATAAATCTCAAATACCAAGAAACTTGGCATGATGATACCCTGACCCTAAGGCCTTGGTCTACTATAAAACTTATTAAAAACAATGGATTCCAACTCCCTCTGATCTCTAGCGAGATGCTGAAGGGGGAGGGAGGGGACTAGTGGTGGTGGAAGACAGAGGCGGCACTAGACAAGTCGCTTGGCGAGAGGGCGACTTTTACTTGGTGTTGCTCTCTAGAGTTTAGACTAAAAAATGGGTATAGCCACAATCTGTTTCCTTAAAAAACAAAAATCATAGCGCCTTTCAATTTTGTACACTAACATGGCCTAGATCAAAAATTGATTTGATGGAAATTTACAAGTGCACAATGCACAAGATAAATTAACACTACTATAAAAACAATTTCCAGGATGGTAAAAACAATTGTAGGGACCATCGGCGGATCCAAGGGGGGGCTGGGGTGGCTGCAGCCCCCCTCCCTATGACCTCATTTGTTTATTATATATCTATAAAATCACTCTTTTCTCCATTAAATCTCTATAAAATTTACTCATTTCTCTATTAAATCTCTATAAAATTCACCAAAATCTTCTTATTAATCATGACATGAACTTAGATAGTAAGTATTAGTCCTAAATTATCATTAAATTTTCATTGTCAATCATCGTCTTTATTACTCAGCCCCCCTCTTGATCGCATCCTGGATTCGCCAATGGTAGGGACGATTCTAAAACCAAACACTACACCATCCTATAAAGATATGGCCTTTGTAGTGTTGGGATAGCTATTAATTATCCCACCAACACATTTGTAGGAGCGGTTTTGATAAAAATCCACCTCTAAAAATCATCTTTCCAAGATGATTGTATTAAGAAAGTAATCTTTGTAAATCAATGACGGCAAGACCAGTCGCAAAATTAAGATGGTTTTCTTAACACAATCACCTAAAATGACTTATAATTTAAAACAGATGTATACTATTTAACTCCATTATATCATTGTACGGTATTTGTTACGTTGTGTATCTTTTTATACGTGGTCATATTTTTGATATACCGGTATTTGTTTGCCTCAATTGTTTTATTCTTTGTACTCCCTCCGTCCCAAATTGTAAGTAATTCCAAAAATCTTGGAGAGTCAAAACATCTCAAGTTTGACCAAGAATTATAGACAAAACTATAAAGACTTATACATCAAATAGGTATACTATGAAAATATAATTGATAACGAATCTAATGATACTTATTTGACATCATAAATATTATTATATTGTTATATAAGTTTGGTCAAACTTGAGAAACTTTGACTCTGCAAGATTCTTGGAATGACTTATAATTTAGGATGGAGGGAGTATTTGTTATGGAACCAACCATTAAAGTTGAGTCTTGAATGAATACAATATTATTAGCCGATGTCTTGCTGGAGACATATCTTCATAAGAACGGTAGCCTGGTAATGTAGAACATGGACAACACAGGACCAAAACAATCGACTGAAAGCCAAACCCATTTCAGCAAATTCCTTGCAGGTAAGAAACTAAGTAAACCATGTGTCTTATTCCTACTGTTAGATAATCTGGCTGACATACGAAATTAAGTTCCTAAACTAAAGATATCTTTTTTCCCAGAATGCCATCCAATGTTTGAAGAGCCAATTGCAAGTACTCCCTCCGTCTCAAATAGATGTTATTCTCGTTTTTCGAGAAGTCAACCTTGTTCAACTTTAACCAATCACAAATTAAATAATATTAATATTTATAATACATAAATACTATCATTAGACATATCTTTGAATATACTATCTAAAAAAACTTATTTGGAGGTATAAATATTACACGAATTTTTTATAGACCTAGTCAACATACATCCCATAACGACGTCTATTTTGAGACGGAGGAAGCTTTGGAGGTATAAATATTACACGAATTTTTTATAGACGTAGTCAACATACATCCCATAACGACGTCTATTTTGAGACGGAGGAAGCATCCCATAACGTATTTTGAGACAGAGGAAGTACTTACGAAGACTTAGAATATCAGAGGCTGAACCGCAGGTCCACAGCTGGTCATCCCACGGGAACATCAGGCGAACTAGCCAAGATATACCGATTAGCACATGTTAAGTCTGACTGGTACATTGAATTGACATGCCATCTTATCTGAGTCAGTACTTTTTAACAGTAACTAACAGAAATTGTATGCAACTCTTGCATAGCAATCCTGGAGGATTGACGCAGAGAACTGTAAGTTTTCAGAGCCGGGATCTGTACCCGTCACATGAAATTCAACAAGGCACAAAATGCGAACATTTTTAGCTGGCCCGAAAGCTGTTTTAAAAAGGGCTGTCAGATGTATCATATCCCTGAAACACGTTTTGTTTAGCATGGATTTGGGATGGTCACTAAATTTTATCAGAACAGTAAGGATCTGCAAAAATTCAGCAGAACAGAGAATTATATCCCTGAAACTTGTCTGACTAGACAAAACGAAGAAAACAGGAAAGATTATATACAGGAAGGTTGAATAGCATGGAATGTACAAAGCAACCCCAATCTCCATCTAGACCATTTTTACCTGTCACCACCCCTAATGTATGATATACACAGCTGACTGGATCATGGAAGAACCAGCAGATGTCTGAAACTCTGAATTCAGAAAAGCAAAAGGCTACAGGTTTGGACTTTGAACTGAATGAACCTGCAAGCCTGACATATATATATATTCAACCAAGAAGTTTCCTAATCCACCTGTTGCTATGAACAGCGATAGCATAACACAGAACACACGACAAAGGAGGTGGCGTAAATACATTTCATGTCATTCATCCTTCAAATTTTTGCCCCCTCAATTCATTACCATGAGAGCCACCCAGAACGGACCAATATCAAGAGTAAAGTAGTTGCTGCCTGCACTTCCTCGGCAACAAACAGCTCCAAGAGATGATCCACCAGGGTTACCAAGCCTATTCGAACATCTCATCCACCAAAGTTATCTGCAATAATACATGCTGCTTACAGGAGAAAAAAAGGGAAACCATGTCTTCAAGCAATAATTTGCACAAAAGAAAAAATATCTAACCTAGTGATTTGAACTGAAAAAACAATACACATGAACTTGCTCCGTTCCAAATTTATAGACGTTTTGGCTTTTCTAGATACTTAGATATACAGTGTCTAGATACATAGTAAAAGCAATGCATCTAGAAAAGCTAAAATGTCTTATAATTTGGAACAGAGTAGTAATTAAACACTTCTGTATGTTCTCATTTTACAAGAGTTTACTAAGTTTGTTATTAAGCTTGATGAACAGGTAAATGACAACAAAGGAAAAAAAAACATCCATGTTTATAAATTAATACAATATATAGAGCCGATGCTGATTTCAGTACTAACCTGGTCACAAACTGGGCATGTATCTTTTCGCTCCATCCATTCAAGAATGCAGCAAAGATGGAAATGATGCTCGCATTTAGTTACAGAGCAGGGATTTTCTTCATCGTATTCTGGTGAAGAATAAATAACAATATTACATCGAGTGTTCTGGTTCAACACAACAATATAAGATATAACTTAGATGGTACCATTCAATGCAGCCACTGAGGATAATCAGAGAACATATGTACATCAGTAACTAAAGTCAGCAAGATACCAAAAAAAACATATAATTTTGAAACATTAAAATAGCAACAGCAATTAACATGAGGGGGGCTTCTATGGAATTTTAATATCCCTTTAATGTACACTATATCAGATTGGCTCCAACAGTGTGTCTGGAGACTAGTGAATGAAGGACACTGTAATGATATCTACTGGCATCAACACAATTGCAACATGAAATTTGCGAACAACTAGCTATTGATACCAAGAAATCTAACATGGGCCAGTAGCAAGAAAACAGCAGGCCTGAACAAAGAGTAGCAACAACATGCACATTCAGTTTCATACACAATCAAATAAAGATGGATTCAACAAATATAAAGTTAATAACCTATAAACCAAGCTTCACTGAATCATGAGGAGAATGTCCAGCAAATCTAAACTACTCCTGTATTCTCAACAGTTTTGGCACACTGTACTAGCATCTCTCCCAGACGATCTGAACCAAGCTTTGTTGAATGGTGGAGAAAACCATGTTGTCACATTAACAAAGCTCAAAGGAAGGGATTTAATACCGCTGTGATTATGGGGGCCTGGACCTTATGGAATTCCACCTCCCTACAAATTGCACATCAATTTTTCAAGGGGGAGTTGAGACTTAGGGTCTTGTTGGAGCCAAAAAGTTCCAATTACTGGGCCGTTCGTGATGAGGGCTAGTTGTATAGTCTTTATTGGGCTGTTATCCTAGTTTGCTTGGGAGATCTTTTATCACTGTTACAACCCCTCTGATCTCCTAGTGAGTTAGAATGGTTGTTTCTAAGGGTCATGAGGGGACAATTCCCTCCTGCTCTATTTAATATAAGATACGCAGCTCTCCTGCGTGTTTGAGGAAAAAAAAACAACCTATGAACCTAACAAAATAAATTTTTCTGTGATCAAAAGAAACACAACCTTCAAGGCAGATAGGACAAACATCCTCCTCATCAGCCTTATCTTCAGTGACACCTTTCTTACATGACTCGTCCACCTTTAAGGACTCCTGATCATTTATGGACTCTTGTTGGTCATAAGTTTTGCTCTTAGTGTCTGGCTTCTCCAAACCTACAGAGTTTCCAAAACCTAAGATCAACCATTAAGACAGTAACAAGAAGTTAATACTCATCGCTCATGTAACTGCTAGTCGATTATTTACCAGGGTTATTTGGGACTGCCAAAACAACATCATAAGGTAAGGGTGCAGGTGGTGCTCGATATGTGTCAGGTGTGGAAGTATCCAGATTTGTGTCTACTGCAACAATTGCAGAGGCTGGAGATGATCCATCAAAAGCTGAAGACAACGGCTCATGCTCCTCAAGATTTTGTTGACGCTGAATAATAAAACAAGAAAAACTTAAATAACAAGCAAGGTATTTAATAGTTTGAAAAGCTAATAAATACATGAAGATATATGAAGGTCAACTTGAGTATGAATTATGACTCTGGACGGCACTGGGTACGCCCCCTTTTTAACAGCACAAGTGCACACTTAAATAATTTTCAATGGTAATCATAAAGGATTGTCAAGAATTAAAAATGAACAGTACAAGGCAAAATTGTTTATCCTCCTGCTATCCAGAATTGAAATTGCAAACAGAAGAGAGTACAGAACATCAGCATTCATATGTTTTCAGCATCAGGGGATATAGATATTTACATGCCAGAAAATTACAAGAGCATATTATATATATGTCACATTTCACAAAAAATAATTGATTGGTCCTGAATAAAAACATATGATAAACAACTTGCAGATTTCAGTTATGAAGAGTACAATAACAGATTGCCTATTTCAGCTTTCACAGCATAGTAAGACAGTTGTAAGACAAACTCACTGACATTATCTTTATGCTACTTTGGTATGGATTATGTCACAAAAAAGGAAAATAGTAACATTGATGTAGTAAAGAAATAGCAAGAGCTTACGTACATAGATATCAACTGGTGCTCTAACTGCTTCAGATGTTCTCGATGAACAGCAACAACAGCCACCCATTATATATTTAACTTAAAAGCTTAATGGTAGTCCTCTAGATGCTATTTGAAATTAAAACTCCACCTCTCACAGTCCTATAAAGAACAAAATATATATTTTTTGAAAGGAAGAAACAAAATATATTAACAGAAGAAAAGGAGAGAAATCAATTAACAAAACAGCAACTACAGCATGAGGTAAACAACCAACCATTACACCAGCATAAGATTGTGTGTGGCTTAGAAAACTGCAACTATAGACACTTAATGCTGCCAGACTATTCTCGATAATTCACTCTATATATATATATATATATATATACACGTAGTATATATCATTTACCAACAAAAAAGAACTGCTTCAATTAGTACTTTCCATTTTTCTAGTAACATCAAGAAGCAGAAATTTGACTGGGAAGCACAAAGTCCATCTTAATCAGGTGGGTACATATACAGTTATTACTTACTAGAGACTACCTAGAGAGATAACAACACCATTAGGCCATTTCCTGGCACCAGCAGGAGACACAGCAGCATGTGCTGAGCTCTCCCAACAAGCAGTGCATAGTTAAGCAAAATCATACTACAGAGGCCACCACATTTTGGGTTATGCCACTCTTTTCTGTTGGAGTATAAGTGAACTGCCCACCTCTCCTCATCAGCTTAAGATTTTAGGTTAGACTAGTCGGTGCATGCAACTCAATATGGTAACAAAGCCAGAGATCTTAAGTTCGAATCATGGTTAGCGCAATTAAATAAAATAATTTTTGCTTGCTCCTATTCCACGTCAGGCCTGAGGGAACCTCCACATGAAGGGGAGTGTTTTTTCCCACCCCTTCCCATCAGCTTAAGGTTTTGGGTTTGGTCGGTGCATGCAACTCAATATTTTCCACCTAAAAACCAGCCTGGCCACACTTTTGTACAGTGGACATACATGAGCACAATGAGCACAGTAGCTCCTTTATGGTCCTATATTGAAAGAAGTGATCGATTTAACTTCTACATGCACGCAATCATGCAAGTAAGATTCAATGACGCGACTTTAAAGTATGCATGCCATGCCACCTAGGATTTGCTAAGCATTGGGTGGAATCTTTAAGACAGAAAGCCTCATAAGGATCACAAGGAATTCAGTATAGCACAGAGCATCTAAGTTTTCACCTTTGAAATTTTTTCCTAGTACTCTTTTCATCACATTTCCAGGGTAAGGAAAATTTATATTAAGTAACAAGCAGATTGGTGCTGCAAATGCCCCCACTAAAAAATTGAGAAACCACCACATTTTGTGTCCACCACGCACATCTAAGTGAGTATAACTAGTATAGGAAGAAACATATCTGATATAGATAAACATCAATATTTCAAAAGGACTAATCCAACTTAAGACTAATTATTATAATTTTTTCCAAATTGTCAGAAAAAATTATGCATGATATACAGATGGATATAAACTATAATGAATGGCACAAGCAGCCAGTACAATCCAAAACTAGTGTCAATCAACTTGATTTGTCCTATGCTAGAGAAGATAAAATTGCCTTTCATTTATCGACAGCAAGTTAGGATGTCAGTGACAAGGAAACAATATCAGGTTGTCCGCAGGATAATCAAGTATAGCTGAATATGTAATAAAGTAACTCTAATCGGGAATTGGAAAAGACAGGTGCCAAGAAAAAAAAGAGCAGGTATAAGAAACGAGCACAATCACAAGGTATTATTGAACCGGCTCAATTGAACCGTGCTAAAAGCCACACACACAAGCGGAACTGGCATGGGGCACGTGGTTTTCTGCCGAGCCCCCAAAATCTATGCGTCTTAAGCTGCACCCGCACCTGAATTAGGTAGCAAGAGATCCTAAAGTCACAACTAGTCCATCCTGTACAGTCAACAGCAGCAGCAGCAGCAGCACTGCAGCAGCAAAAAAATAAACAAGAGCCATACGATTACCAGCTCGGCACGAAGCACGCAACTCCAGAATGGAGTAACTGAACGAACGGCGACGAAGATGAGTTTGGGATTGGTAGGGGAACAGCAGCACCGCTTAGAACTAGGGGGAAAAGAAGAATCCATCCGAGCTAGCTTGGGCTGCTTACCACCAACATGCGATGGAGGGAAGGAAGCAAGCAACAAATCCGATCCCCCGCTCCGCTTGATTGGGACAGGATCGACGCTGCGGCGGCGGGGGTAGTAGTATCCGGCGGAAAGGCCGCCCGACGTGGTGCTCTGCTCGCTCGGCCTCGGCGGCGACGCGATGGGGTTTGGGGGAAGATGAAAGCCCCCCCGGGCTGGGGAGGAGAGCTAGTGGACTCGGATTCTGCGCAACAGAATTCCCAAAGACCACTCCCCAAATTTTATGCCCCATTTTCCTTTTTTCCCCTAAATACTCGAGATGATGTTTCCACACTAGGCTTGTTTTCCTCCCTAAAATAAGCTGCCGATTTTTCTAGTAGCAACCGATAACGCTATAGGATTCAAAATGACAACGGGTACGAACCGGACGGGTACTGGCCACCCATACCCGCACCCGTCAGGTCAAAATCTATTTCATCGGGTTACCCGCGATAACAGGCGGATAAGGAATTCATTCCGCACTCGACGGATAATTCTTACCCGACGGGTAATTCTTACCCGACGGCCGATAATACACCCAAGTTCACATACAAATTATAACAACATCCAGCAAGTTAACAACTTAAGTAGTATTGTTTGGGCCAAATTTTGATATATACTAGGCTCATCAGCAGGCAGCGCATTAAGATAACAACTGTCACTCAATTTTAATATATACTAGGAGTGTTTGAGCCAAATTTTATGGGTTATATGGGCTACAATCACTTAGGCCGGTTACTCAATTTTGCGGGTATTTCTTACCCACGGGTATGCGGATATGGGTACTGCTATTCCACACCCGTACCCGCTATACCCGATGGGTAAAAGATTTCGCCCAATAACATACCCGTGGGTAGAAAACTCCTTCCGCACCCGCCTCCTTAGCGGGTAAAACCCGTCAGGTTCTCGGTTTCGGGTACCCATTGCCATCTTGATATAGGATGCGTTTAAATTTATAAAAAATATGTGTAATATTTATATCTCTAAATAAATTTGTTATAAAAGTATATACAACAATCTATCTTATGATACTAATTCTGTATTATAAATATTAATTTTTTTATATATAATTGGTCAAAGTTTTAAAAATCTAATTTCTTAAGAAGCTAAAATGATTTATATGTTGGGACGGAGAGAGTATAACATATTTGAAACTTGAAAGTAATCGTGTGATATTTTTATTAGAAAAAATATGTTGTGCGGACTAAAATAGCAATGGAAACAAATCAGTTCCGAAAAATGGCTCCATATATATGAATCCCGTGCAGGAGGGAAAATCCCTAGGTGCACTTATATTACTACTGTGCTCTCGAGCGGCGCGGACCAGTCTTGTTTAGAAGATTCGAGGATTGATTGATATATGCAAGTTTTAGTGCTACATATGTCGTGTGGTAAGAAATCTTCAGTTGGATTATAATTGGTCCGGATCATCGTTGCTCCTTGGTTATGGACACTCGCCTCACTGTTCATCATCATAGTTAATGAAACATTAATGGTGACTTTGGAAAAGATTGAGCTAGACTATTTGATCTGAGCTATAAATGAAATGATATTATTAACTATTTTACCTCAAATGCTCATTTACGCAAAATAGTTTAATTTTGGTCAAACCCATCTTGAATCACGGAAACCTGCATTCCTCATTATTCACCACTTTTTATTTGTCGGTTAAGTCTTGTGGAGTACGTTTGTACTCAGGGTTCTTTAACCCATTGTTGTAGGTGAAAACCAAGAGCACTTATGTGTAGGACCATGTTGAATGACCGTCTTTCAAGTTGAAGACGTGTAATATATGTGACCCTTGGGCAGGGTTATCTTTTGGATGTAAGAAATTATGTTAAGTTACTCCTGAATTTGGTATTGTAATAACCCTAAGTCTGAAAAGTTTGAAATAAGATTTTTGTAATATAAGTTACTAAAGTCTTCCGCTTATTTATTATGATGTAAATTTTATATACCCACTGTATTGCAATCCTTTGTACAGTGGTCCTGCTCGAAGCGGTGGATGATTTGGATTTTTTCGAGGACACCAGACAAACTTCTTAAACTATTTGGAACACTTATTTGGCCGTCAGAAGTCTTCATGATAATGACAGGTACAGATGGGTTCGATAATCTAGGAGGTTCTGTCACGGATAAATGGAGATTCAACGTAATTTCTTCTCATTAAGGAAGCTTCAATATCTGTATTAAGGAGATATTCGGGCCACTCTTCCCAAAAACATAACTCAGTTGATGGGTACTCAACCTCCCCCGAGCAACGCGAGCGGGAATTCAGATGAAATCGAAGAAATGAGAGGTCACCGGCAGTGGAAAAAAACTCATCGTTCAGAGTTAAACTATCAAATTCAAATATAAGAGTATTATGATATCTACCATATCAAAGAGGTATCAAAAAAGTATGCATGATAATGTATCCAATGATGCTAATTTAATGTCAAAATATTTATTGGCTTTTCTATGAACTTAGGCAAACATTGGAAAATTGATTTAGGATAACTCAAAATCTCTTATATTGCAAGGATGGAGAGAGTGTAATGCAATGTGGAATGCATTAAACAACTAATCTAATTCTTTCTTTAGACCTTGTTTGGATGTGCATGTATTTCTCTTAAACCATATGTGTTGGAGTGTATTTAAATTAATATACACTCCAATCCACTTCAATCCATGTGGTTTGAGGTCGATACATGTGCATTCAAACAAAACTTTAAGATAGTATATTAGATTTGTAATTTTCAATGGCCGGCATTCATGTTCATCAGGAAATTCCCGCATCAGTGTGAACCTGGAAACTCTGCAACACCTTTGAAGGAAATATAACGGCCAGAGACATTAGCAAATGGCATACAACCACCAACATCATCTAGTGAATACCCACTCCACCAATCAAGACTAAGCCATATGAAACTTTAGGCAAAACTTGTTTTTTTGCAGAAACCATGAGATGAATAGCTCAACTAACTTCAGGAATCAGGACCACTACTTGTGTATATTAAAATTTTAGGGTTTGTTTGGCTAGCACGAACGATTTGGTTTCTAGCTAGAATCAGAAGAATCGGCACCAAATGGGCTAGCTGCGAAATGCTCCGCAAGTGAAAATTTTTTTTTCCCTTTTTGGCCCCCAAATTTTAAATTTTTTTCCTCTCAAAATTTTCTTTTTATTTTTATTTTTTTTTAAAAAAAAATTTTAAAAAAATTCATTCATCAAAATTTTCCTTTTTTTTTTAAAAATTTTCTTTTCCTTTTTCCCCCTTCCTTTCCCTTTCTTTCTTCCCCCTTCAATTTTTCCAAAAACAAACCTCCCTTTTTCTACCTCTCCCTCCCCCCTTTCCTTTTCCTTTTTTTTTCCTTCCCACTCCCTTCTCTAAAAAAAACTGATACAAAGACCCCAAAAAAAAAGTTTGGGAAATAAAGGGGGGGGAAGAAGAAGGGATTTTCGCACACAGGGGGTGCCCTCCGGGACGGGAACCCCAAAGGGGGCGGGGGGGCCCTTTTATTCGCTTTCCCCCAAAGATTCGGCATCCCCAAAACAAAAAACAATTAAAAAAAATTAAAAAAAAATAATAAAAAATGGCGAAAAACCGGGGCCGCAAACGCAAAAGCGAAAAAAACCCAGGCCGAAAAACGAGAAAAAAGAAACAAAAGGGGCCTAGGCGACCACGGGAGGGTCGGAGAAAACAACCCCCCTAAAACCTTGGAAAATTAAACTACCGAAACATGATTAAACCCCGGCGGCCCCTTACCGGGGGCCGCAGGAAAGGCCAACGGGGGCCCCCCAGGGCCGACCCCCCCTTGCCAAACGGGGGCCTTTGGGCCTCAAACCGGGGGGAGGCTTATGAACTCCCCGCCCTCAAAACATCTAAGCAGAAATCTACCTTTAAAAACACCCCGGGGGCCCCTCTGTCTTTTTTTGGGGGGCCGCAAGAAAAGGGCCTGAGGGGGCCCCCGTGGGCCCCGCACCCCCCTTTCCTAGCGGGCCCCATTCTCCTCCCACCTTTTTAACCCCCCCCCTCCTCACCACTCTTAACGCCTCACCCTGCCTCATAAACATCCCAATCTTTTTTAAAAGACTCCCTCACCCCGACCAACAAAACCCCTTTTTCCAACTTTTCCTCACCAACCCCCCCCGGGGAAGAACTTCCCATCTCACCCCCCCAAATTTCCCTTCCAAAACCCCCTTCTTTCATCTTTCCCCCCGACCAACCCTTTCGCCTCATTAAACCGAACTTTTCCAGGAAAAACTCCCTCAAAACCAACACCCTTTTTTTGCCACTGTCCTCCTCACCCCCCAAGAACTCCATCCCCCACCCATCCCAAATTTCTCTACCAAAAAACGTTAACTTTCATTCTTGCAATCCTTTTTTAAAAAATTCAAATTGTTGGGAAATACCATTAATCCTATTGCCCTAGCCCCCCTTTACACTCCTCTACCTAACCCGCCTCGCTACCCCCCTTCCCAACACACCCAACCCTATCCATCGGCCCAACTTTCCTTCCTCCCCCCCCCCAAAAACCCCCCCCTCCCCCCCCCCCCCCCCCAAAAACCCGGGAAAAAAAAAAAACTTTTTAACCCCTATTTCATCCCCCAAAATTAACCCAAAATTTTCAAAGAATTTTAAAAACCCCCCCCCTTAAACCCCCCCCCAATTTAACCCCAAACACCCCATCACTTTTTTCAAAGGCTCATTTTCAAAGTATCAAACAATAACAACCCCCAAAGGGTCTTTTTTCGGGGGAAATAAAACAACACACCTTTCCTTTAAACACAACAAAGACCCCCCTTTTTTTTTTTTTTACCCCCAAAAAATTTCTTTTCACCAAAAGAAATTTTTTACACACCCCTTCCAAACCTCACACCCTTTCCCATTTAACAAAACCCCCCGGGGAAAATTAAAAAAAAACAAAAAAACCAAAAAAGCCAAGGCTCCCGGCCAAAAATTCTTTCCCCTTAGGGATTCCAAAAAGCAGCCCTTTTGGTTTTTGGGTTCGCCTAAACCTCCCCCTTGTTTTCAAAAAAATCCACGAGCTTGTTTCATTTTTGAACTTAATTTTCCCCCCCCCAAGTAAATTTGTTCCAAAAAATCATAACAACACAGGCACTTTTCCAAATTTGAGAACACAAAGAAACAACCCCTTTACCCTTTAAAAGGGGGGGGTTCTTCCTTGAGAAAATTAAACACACTTTCCAATTCCAAACCTTTCTTTCCCCTTGGTCCCTAAAATTAGGAAAAACCCTTAAAAACCTCAAAAATTTTTTAAAGAAAAAGGGCCCGGGCCCCTTGTTGTCTTCCATAAACTACCCTTACTTAGGCCCAATTTTCCACTCGAACCCAACCACCTGCAAACACCGGACCATAAAGGGCCCCGGCTTTTCAAAACAAACTCCAACCAGTCCACCATCCACCCCAGACAGGGGGTTTGGGTTTTTTGCAAAAAGACCCCGGTCCGGAAAAACGGCGGGCAAACACCCCAAGAGTGCCCCGGGGGTTTAAAAGAAAAAATTTTCATAGAACAATCCACAACGTGGACCTTTTTAAAAAAAAAATACGGTCCTAGTTTAAATAAATGGTCCAAGTTTTTTTTTATCCGGACTACCGAGGCTACCAAAGGAAAAAAAGTAAAAAACGGCGTTTTTGGAGGGGACATTTATATTGCCCCATTGCCTTAAACCTTTGGCCAATGTTTTTACTGGGGACCTTGAAAAACTTTTAAGCCCAAAGGCTATGAGGGGGGGAATTAAGAACTCATCTTTTTTTTCCCCAAAAGGGGTATTTGTGCACCACCCCTTCCAGCCTTTAGGGGTCAATAATTCTTTTTTTGTTACTCTTGGTGTTCGACACACCAAAGGTTTGGTGGGTTGGAGATGCCCCAGATTTTGGCGGCTCTTTTTAACTCTTGGAAAACGGTTTTGGGCGATTCACCGACCATTGGGGAAAAATAGCCCGTAAACACCCTACCCTTCCAAGGGGACTAACTTGCACTCCCAAGAACTGGGGTTGGACAAACCCCTACCTCAAAAAAATTGGCAATGAATTCTCTTTTCCCCGTCTTTCCTCCGCATTTCTTTCCTTTGTTTTTTTCCCCAGAAGAGGTTGTTTTTTTTCCCGAACCTGCACCCCTTTCTTGCTAGGCACAAGGACAGGCCTAGGGGTTTTTTCATTTGGTACTTTTTAAAAAATTTGCTTTGAAATTTAAAACAAGCCCCCTTCACCCCCCCCCATCTTGGCATCTTGATCCTTTCAGAAAGGTGCTCCGGACAACCTGTCCGGAGGGCACCGGACAATGGAAGTTGTCCGGTGGCCCCCGGGTTCGAAAGGCTTCAGACATGCTCCGGACAGCCCGTCCGGAGGGCACCGAACAAGGGAAAAGTATCCGGTGGCCACTTGTCTTCAGTGAGTCTCAAAGGAGGCTCCGGACTGGGCACCAACACTAATGGAAGTAGTCTGTGCCACTGTGTTCTTCAGTGAGTCCAAAGGAGGCTCCGGACTGTCCGAGGGGTACCGATGGCTAGTCCGATTTGCTTTAGAAATTTAAAACAAGCCCAATTCACCCCCCTTCTTGGGCATCTTGGCCCCTTTCAATTGGTAAAAAGGCCTTGTTGCTAAATTAGGCTTCACCGCCTAGAGAAAGATGTCCCATGGGGATGGACCACCACCCATGTTCGATGGGGATGACTTTCCGTATGGAAAGTGCGGAGGAGGCCTCCCTTTGGGGCCGTGGATGTGGGCGTTCCAAAGTCGCCACCCAAGGTGGACCCGGTGTTCCCGAGGACCCATACTTTGAGAAGAACAATGCTAAGGCAAAGAAATTCTTTTCCGTAGCATTTGCAAGGAGTGTTCAACCGGGGGCGAAATTGCAAAACCGCGCATGAAAATTGGACAAACATTTGTGCCTACACGAGGGCACTAAATGGAAAGAGAAAGCGCTATCACCTTATCATTGCTAAGTTAAAGCTTCACCATGCTATCTCATGAAAATGCAATAAAAATGTAACTCTCGCTTCAATGTGCTTGTAGAGGAGTTGAATGGCCTTGGACTCCCCTCAATTTGACCCCCCCGCCGATGTGGTGCGAAGAACTTTGTGTCCTTCCAATAGACAAGTAAAGCCACATCGTCATGGTTCTTCATCAAGGCGATCTCTCCGCAACAAACACCAACGAAGTGTTGGGCAAATCAATGCTCATGAGATGTACATGAAATCAATGATGGAACTTCACATCCCCCAAGAAAAAGAGAAGGAGGAAGAAAAAGGACTTGGCTCTCAAGCATTTCCAAGGGAGAAGTGCAAGATTCAATATGTCGTTGAGATACAAGTGATGATATGAGAAGACAACTCTTTCTCATGGTAAGAAGACGCCAAGATGTTGAAGAGGCAAAACAAAATGGAGTCAATTTGACTCAAAGAAGAAAGAAATTCTTCACAACTCTTCAAGGAAGCCAATCTCCCAAATGAAGTGCTACAATTGCGGCACTCTTGTCATTTTTCCCATCGGTCCCGAAAGAAGAAAGACAATTCAAGAACAACAATTCAAGAACTTCAAGAAGAACAAGGCGGCAATGATGACTCAAGTGATGATGACAAGAAGCAAGACAACCCATACAAAAAAGAAGAACTTCAACTTCCACAAGAGGAAGAAGGATGGCAAGGCTTACATTGTGGGTGATTGGCTCACCGACATTGATGATTCAAGCGACTCCTCCGATGATAAGAGTGAAGAAGAAAGGTGGCCGCTTTGGTGATTGGTTCTTCGATCCACCGCCACCTCCCCCTTTTCATCGCCGGCTCTCTTACACACCTATGCCTTATGGCAAAGGTGACAGAAGGTACAAAAAGAGATGATGGTGATGACCTCTCTATATATAGTGATATAAAAGAAGCACCTCCATGATGAGCTAATTAAAATTGGCAACAAATATCCTAGCATCATAAGGAAATACAAGAGTAAAAATGACAAACTTCTTGAAATCAAGGAAAACTGCATGAAAAAGCTTGATAACTTGTCTAGTCTAATGATATTTGAACTTGAGATTAACTCCTGACATCTAGCACTAGGGAGCTCAAAGCCTCTTAAGCAAGCAATGAGAAACATGATAAGCTTGATAGGTCATCCCAAGAGCTCCTCACAAGTTTAACTTGCTAAAAAGAAAGACTAAAACCAAGTGAAAAGTGATCATGGCACACTAGTGGAGCAAATGAATTACTTACTCAAGATTTACACATTTGCTACTAACCCGTGGGGCTAAGTGTGCAAGTGCTACTCTTTTGATATCGAGCTGATGAGTGGCTCTTGACAAAAAGGGAAAGTGCAAGGGCAAGAGAGTTGTAGAAGCCGCAAGTATGATGATTATGTGAAGATGAGTGAAGAGAACTCAAAGCTCAAGGAAAGCAAATCAACCTCAAAACTAACAAGCCCTTCACCATCAAGCCGGCTTAAAGAAGAAAAAAGATGCTATCACTTTGACAACTCTCTTCGAGAAGAAATTGCCAAGCTCAAGAAAGACAAAACCCAAGCTTACAATGGCCTTGAAAAGTTCCACCAAGGGCATAATCTCCAAAGTGACTTCTAATGAGCACCGTATGAAGAGTGACAAGACGTATTGGTTTCAAGGAGAACCAAGTGATGAAGGCCAAGGTCAAATTGAAGCCAAGAACTACTACAAGACAATACAATGGCTTACAATCAAGAAAGCCAAAGCCCAAGCCTAAGAGGTGTTTTGGATGTGGACAAAGGTCATCTACATTCAATGCAAGACTCAACTTCCCAAGACCCTTTCCCAAGCACACTAAGGCCATTTGCTCATGATGCTCACTATGCTCAACCCAAAAATTCCAGGGTAGACCACTTTGGTGGGTTTTTTTGGACCACCAATGAAAAACCCAAACTTAGGGTTCTTTGGGGTCTAAGGAGTCGTTGACAAGGCAATGGGCCACACCTAGGGGTTCCCAAACAACAAGCTTAACTCCAAGTTGCTTGTGTGTAGGTGAACTACAAGACCCGGTGGAAGCCATTGGGTAATTGATAGTGGTTTGCACTCAACACATGACCGGCGACCCCCCGATGTTCACCACACTTGATGAGGGTCGGCAAATCAAACAAGATCACTTTTGGGGATAATTCAAAGGGCAAAGTTCAAGGCTTAGGCAAAGTGCCATTCCCAAAATCATCAATCTCAAAGTCTGCTATACAATCATTGAGTTTTTAAAATTGCTATCGGTTGTCAACTTTGTGATCTCGGTTTCATTGTCTCTTCAGTCCAAATGAGGGATTGTGACCAAGATTGAAGATTCATCAATGATATTCAAAGGGGTTCCGGCACAACAACCCTACTTATTTGGGCTTCACTTCCAATGAAGCAAACTTTCAAAGCATGTCTAATTCCCAAGAATTCTTTGGGTGGCTATGGCAAAAGAAGATTAGCTCATTGGGCATGTCAAACCTTGAAAAACTGTCAAGAAGGAAATGGTTAGAGGGAAACAAGGATGTGGTGTTTGAGAAGGACAAACTTTGTAGTGCAAGTCAAGCCGGCAAGCAAGTGGGAAACACTCATCCAACCAAAGCTTTCATGTCAACCTAAAGAGTCCTAGAGTTGCTACACATGGACCTATTTGGCCATACCACCTATGCTAGTCTTGGAGGAAATCTCTATTGCTTAGTGGTAGTGGATGACTACTCTCGGTACACTTGGGTGTTCTTTCTTCAAGACAAGGGAGAGACACAAGGCATCTTCAAGAAGTTTGCTACAAGAGCTCAAAATGAATTTGATGTGAAGATCAAGAAGATTAGAAGTGACAATGGCACCGAATTTGTGAACACAAAGATTGAAGATTATTGTGATGAAGTTGGGATCAAGCATGAGGTGTCCGCCACATATACTCCACAACAAAATGGTGTTGTAGAGAGGAAGAACCGGACACTCATAACTCTAGCAAGGTCTATGCTTGATGAGTACAACACTCCCGAGAAGTTTTGGGCGGAGGCAATCAACACCGCGTGCTATGCGGCAAACCGTCTCTTCGTCCAAAGGCTATTAAAGAAGACCCCCTATGAGCTTGTCAATGGGAAGAAGCCGGATATTTCATTCTTCCGGGTGTTTGGTTGCATGGTGTACATCTACAAGAAGCGCCAACACTTGGGTAAATTCCAACGGCGGTGTGACATTGGTTTCCTTGTTGGTTATTCACTTAAATCCAAGGCATACTGTGTATTTAACAAAGCCACCGGCTTAGTTGAGGAAACGTATGACTTGGAGTTTGATGAAACTAATGGCTCCCAAGGAGCGCTTGAGGATATTGATGTAGGTGATGAACCCTTGAGGGAGGCAATGAAGAATATGCCAATTGGTGCTATCAACCCGCAAGAAGTGGAAGAAGTTGAAAATGAAGCAAATTAAGATCCTTCTCCACCTCACACGCCTCAAGTTGATGAAGGAGATCAAGTGAGAGAAGCTCAAGAAGACACTCACATTCCTCAAGATCAAGCCGAGGCCGAAGCAAGCAATGTTGAAGCACCGCATCCTCCTCCTCAAGAGACAAATAGAAAATCAACATCCATCCTTCAAGCTCACCCCCATGATCAAATCATAGGGAGTCCATCAAAGGGAGTAATGACTCGCTCTAGACTTGCATCTTATATTGAACATCACTCGTTTGTTTCCTTTGTTGAGCCTACTAGTGTAGAAGAAGCACTTGCGGATCCGGATTGGGTGAATGCCATGCATGAAGAACTCAACAACTTCACCCGGAACCAAGTGTGGACACTTGAAGAGAAGCCAAAGGATGCAAGAATCATTGGCACCAAGTGGGTGTTTAGGAACAAGCAAGATGATCAAGGCGTGGTTGTGAGGAACAAAGCAAGATTGGTGGCAAAGGGGTTCTCTCAAGTAGAAGGACTCGATTTTGGAGAGACCTTTGCTCCGGTTGCAAGACTTGAAGCCATTCGTATCCTATTGGTGTATGCTTCACATCACAAAATGAAGCTCTTTCAAATGGATGTGAAGAGCGCCTTCTTAAATGGTTTCATAAATGAACTTGTCTATGTCTCACAACCTCCCGGGTTTGAAGACCCAAACTTGCCTAATCATGTGTAAAGGGTTTCCAAGGCACTCTACGGATTGAAGCAAGCTCCAAGAGCTTGGTATGAGAGGCTAAGGAACTTCCTAATCAAGAAGGGCTTCAAGATCGGGATCGTCGACACTACACTATTCACCAAGAAGCTTAATGGAGAGATCTTTGTTTGCCAAGTATATGTCGATGACATTATATTTGGGTCAACAAACCAAGACCATTGCAAGGAGTTTTGTGACGTGATGTCCAAGGAGTTCGAGATGTCAATGATTGGCGAGCTAACCTTCTTCCTCGGCTTTCAAGTGAAGCAAATGAGAGAAGGGACCTTCATCTCTCAAGAAAAGTACACGTATGATCTACTTAAGAAGTTCAAGATGGAGGATTGCAAGCCAATCAAGACCCCAATGCCTACTAATGGGCATCTTGATCTCGATGAGGGAGGTAAACCGATTGACCAAACTCTTTATCGTTCGATGATCGGTAGTTTACTTTACCTCACCGCATCTAGGCCGGATATCATGTTTAGTGTGTGTATGTGTGCTAGGTTTCAAGCAAGCCCTAAGGAGTCGCATTTATGTGCGGTTAAAAGAATCCTTAGGTACATAAGGCACACCCCTAGCAATGACCTTTGGTATCCCAAAGGAGCTGCCTTCCTACTTTGTGGCTATTCCGATTCGGATTATGCCGGGTGTAAAGTTGATAGGAAGAGTACCTCCGGCGGTTGCCATTTGCTAGGAAGATCACTTGTCTCTTGGTCCTCCAAGAAGCAAAACAGTGTGGCATTGTCTACCGCCGAGGCGGAATACATTGCCATTGGAGCAAGTTGTGCACAAATCTTATACATGACCCAAACACTTCTTGATTACGGCGTTGTTTTAAAAGATGTTCCAGTTTTGTGTGATAATGAAAGCGCCGTAAAGCTTGATAATAACCCGGTTCAACACTCTCGCACCAAGCACATTGATATTCGCCATCACTTTCTTAGAGATCATGTGGCTAGGAAAGACATCACACTAGTTGGAGTTAAGAGCGAAGATCAATTGGCGGATATCTTCACTAAACCACTCGATGAAACAACCTTTTGTAGGTTGAGAAGCGAGTTGAATGTGCTTGATCACTCAAACTTCACTAAAAAATGAGATTGTGTGAACCATGCATTCATTTGTAAATATAATCATGTTTAATCTATAGTAATGCACATAGGCTTGGCTAACGCGGTCAGGATAACCGCCCTCAAGCGTGTGACAAAGCCTTACCGCGGTTTAAACTTGCAAGCAACCTAGATTCAAATTCCGTAATTGCACAACATATGCAATTGTGTTGCCTGTTGCTTCCTTTTCGGTTAAGTTTGATCATCCTCTAGGTTCGTCACTTAGGGGAGCATTAAAAGCTCTAGCTTCGGCTAATACCCCTCTTATGACCCTATGGTGATCCTTGGAGCTTTATTGAAATATTTTCCTATGAAAACTAAATCTAGTCTATGGCAAACTATTTTTAAATCAAGGGTTTGAGAGATGGTTCTTATGCTAAGTCCAACAAGTGTTTCTTTCTGCACTTTTGTGTTGGTACTTGGCTAAGAGAAAAGATTGGAGAGAAAAACAGGAAAATTCAAAGCAAAACAAGCACCGGACCACCCTCCGGACTGAAGGAATACGAGGTTGCTACGCTAGCCGGAAAACAAAACTTTTCGACCTCATAAACCAGGATCTACTGCTAGTTATAGGTTACGGGCTTACCACTAGACGCGCAGGTGCAGCGGAAGACGACTTGATGTAGTCGTGCGCGTCGCAGCAGGCAGTGCAGTTGCGTGGTCGTCCGTCTCAACGTCCCCTTCGCGCGGTTCGTCCTTGTGCTCCAGATGCAGCACCTCCGAGGAATCCCACACGTGCAGGGAGGAAGCGTTGCGCCTCCAGACTGCTAGGTCCGCGAGGAGCAAAAGGCGCGAGCGTGGGGAGGCGACGGCGGCTGCCAAAAGGCGTGGATCAATATCGCCCCGCGCCCCACCCCTTGCTTATATAGGCGTCCTGACGAGCTCCCACGTTGGAGGCCCATTAGTAACCCTAAACCTAGTCTAATTCGGGTCCAACCCGAATTAGGCTTCCAGCCCTTTAAGCGTGCGACCCTATGGGCTCACGCATACATAGACATGGCCCAAGTACTCTTACTCGACCAATAGTTGATAGCGGCCTCTAGCAAGGCGTGTCAACTCCTATGCATACGCTATGATCATATCAGACGAGCCACTATGACTATGTACAAGTTATTCCCTTTGCCACTCGATATATGGTTCAACTCGTGGGTTAACACTTAACCCAAGCACGGCCATGCATTTGTTGATCCAATCACATGAGTGATCCAGTGATATCTCTCTCACGAAGAGAGGGGCAAATTCCATCTTGATTGTCTATGTCTCATAGCATGTTTCCCGACCACCCAAGGACCACATTTATAACTACCCAATAACGGAGTAGCGTTTGATAGTCCCTAAGTAGATCGTTTCACATCTTGAGTACATACCACAATCTCAGGTCTAAGGGCATAACGTACATGACATGAATAGAGACTTTCTCTTGTTGGGTCAGTCCAGCCTACATGTCTCACATGTGCCCACATTATTAGTTTGACATCTCCATGTATATGACTTGTGAAACATAGCCATCAACTAATACATGTGCTGGTCTAATATTCAAGTGTGCTCTTACAAGAATGCCGACCAGGGACAACTTTTAGAATAACCATTCAAGTAATTGAGTTCCACAAACAATTCACATAATCGTCAATCAATACTCGTTGTCTATAATGGATATTCAAAGAACACTTTATTAATCATGGATACAATCGGAATATAATCATCTACATGATTAGCTCTAGGGCATATTCCTAACATGGACATCTTCCATTGGTCCGACGCTTACCTCCGGACCAGAGTCCGGAGCCTGGTGACTCACTGTTTCTTCAAAACTCAACTCCAAGTCAGCCGTCGGACCAACTGTGATAGTCCGACGCTTACCTCCGGACAAGAGTCCAGAGCATGGTCACTCACTGGATCCTTAGATTTTTCTCCAAGGCGACCGTCGGACCACCTGCTTTAGTCCGACGCTCACCCACCGGACCGACTCCGGAGCCCAGGCGCTCTCTGTACTCTCTGGACTGGCTCAAGTCAAGTGCGTCAGACCACCTGTCCGGTGCACCTCCGGACCATCGGAGACCACTGTTTCGGTTGTCCGGTGGTCTGGTCAGGTTTGAACTGTCTCAGTCAACGACCGTCGGACCACCCGTCAGACCATTGGAAGTGGTCCGACGCTTGGGTTTTCCGTTTATCCCCTCCGCATGTTCACTGTTTGGCAGTTATCCTCTTTCACTCGTCCGTACGCCGCGCCGCCTCAGCTTCACCACTCTTCCACGCTGTCGCCCCCATCTCGCCCTCACCGCTGGTGATCTCATCCCCGGTGCGCCGCCACCACTCCACCATGCGCACCTGCTCTGTTCTCCCCTCACAGCAGCAGCAGAGGCACCCTCCTCCTTCAGCATAGAGCACACCACCGAGGATCCCCCTCGCCGGCGACCAGGCCAATCCCCCAGCTCCACCTCCACTGCTCCTCAAGCTAGGGTTTCAACCCCCTTTACCTTTCCTTTGCCAACCTTCAAGCAGTCCCCCCTAGGGTTTCCAAAACCTAGGGTTTGGGGAATTTCCATCGTCGATTCGTCTTCACCGACACATATTCATTCATCGACTTCGCCTAATCAATTCTAGGGTATGGTTTCCATCTTTGACTATGTGTTTTGTCGTATCATGGATAAAGTCATGTCCTAGGATGTTTCTTTGCAAATCTCTTGAACAATTCAACTCCAATTCACTAAATTAAAGTTGTCAATTGTGATCCGCAGTTGGTAACCATCCTTGTGGAGTGTGGTTTGGAGTCTTGATTTGCTTTGATTAGATACGCCCGCTTACCTTAGGTACCATGGAAGATTTCACTCTCTACTTATCTAGTGCTTGCTTCCAATACGGTATCTTACCTCTAGATTTTATATATGCTTACATATCCTATCTATTCTATCTAGCAGAATCAGTGGTAGTTGAAACTCGGGGCAAAGCTCGCGAGTATGGATTGAGGCAAAGCCTCATAAGGGTCAGTCCAACCTTTTGTCAGTAATTCAGTGGTTGATATTTGCATTGTGACAGTGTTTCTAGTGACTGGCAGTGGTGTTCTTGACAGTTGGGTAGTGCTTCTGGCAGTGGTGCTTTTTGTTGATCTTGTCAGCTGTCAGTGATGGGTCGTGCTCCAGCTGTCAGTAGTTCTGGTGGTGATGATACTCCTCCTCCTCCTCGTCCTCCTCCTAGGGACAAGGGGAAGAAGCAGATTGTTAAGAAGACTAAGAAGAAAAAGCGCAAGCTCACAGAGGTAGAACAGGCAGAGGCAGTGGCAGATGCAGCGGACCGCGCAAAGCGAGGTGGTCGCCGGGCTCAGTGCGTATCGGCGTCCCTCTGCGGGTTCCTCCCACTCAGATAGAGTCAGAGATAGTTGCCTCTCCGATAGAGCCGTCAATGCCTGCCGATGAGGCTCGAGCAGTGGACACCTCTACACGTTCCACCCGTGCTCGGTTACCTCGTGCTGCTTCTCGCACCGAGGCACCGAAGCGTGGTGATCGTCCACCACAGGCACCTGCTCCTGCTCCAGCTTCAGAGCCCGCAGTTCACCTTGATTTGAGAGGGATCACAGCGAAGCAAGTTCGGAAACTACGATTCATTGAGCTTGAGCGGTGGTGCCCAGATCAGCGTGACCCTAGAGCTACACCGGGATGTCACACACCTCTTATGGAGGACTTCTACACAGCAGCTAGGCTTGCCAACATCTAGCTACGCCCACACAGAGTCTGTTCCTTAGAGAACATAGTGGCGATAGCAGGAGAAGAGATCAGTGACCACCTTACCTACCTTCCAGGACTCGCCGACCTTCTTGGTCGTTCAGGCAGCTTTGTTGAGCATTGGGTCAGAGAGTTCTATGCCTCCGTCTGGATTGAGCCTACTCATAACTACATGCAGTATACCTTCAGAGGCATTCCATACAGACTGTACTTGACTCAGCTCCGGGAGACTCTCCACCTCACAGTTTCAGATACTTGTCTTCACGATGAGTGCTACACAGGCCTACAGTTGCCACGGCGTGCTCGAGGTGGTATCACTCTTCCAACTCAGAGGGTTGCTCCTATCTTCAGGCAACCCTTTGGGGAAGGCGGTCCCCACACTCCAGCTGAGCTTACCCCCCTCGCTCATCGGTTGAATGAGATCCTTCGCCGCACTCTATTGCCTCGCACCGATTTCAAGGAAGGTTTGACAAACCTGCAATAGTTCCTTCTTCTTGCTCTTGTCACTCAGACACCGTTCGACATTGCAGACTTCATAGTGGTAGAGATAGAGGACTGTATTTCAGATGGCTTGAGAGCTAGGCATCAGATGCCTTATGCTCACTGGATCAGTTCCATCCTAGCTCATCGGCTTGTGCGAGTACACCCTGGGATTCGAGATATGCTTGATCAATCAGAGTTTGAATTCCTAGAGTACAAGATCATATCTTCAGTCGACAGTCGTTTGGGCAACCGGGCACTTTGACATATCAGACTTCAGACTGCACCATCAAACATGGCAGATGTTGATGCTTAGGATGAGGCGATTAGAGATGTTCAATAGCAGGAGCTTGAGGAGCTTGTCACTCATGAGGCAGAGAGTACAACAATTTACACTTCCTCTGACAGCTCCGACACAGACTACCACCGTATTCCTACTATGCCCGCAAGGGCTCATGACGCAGAGGCTGGTGGCTCTGGTACTGGGTCTACTTCAGAGACCTTGATGCTGAAGCTTCTTGATCGGATTCAGGAGTAGCAGGGATCCCTTGTGATAGCAGTCACCCAGGTCAAGTAGAGACAGGACAAGCTTCAACGACAGTCACAGGAGCGTCATGAGGAGCTACAGCTACAGATTCATCAGCGTCACCTCTAGGTTCAGCAGCAGATGCTCGCCATGCAGCTTGAGTCCCAGCATATGCAGCTTCAGTCTCAGCAGTTTCAGGCTTAGAACATAGCCATCATGGCTCAGATGATGAAGTGGACGGGTATGCCTGCAGTTGAGTTTCCTAGTGCTCTAGAGATCCAGATGATGAGTCAGACTTAGCCATCCCAGACAGTTGGCCCCTTAGTGCCTCACTTTCCAGCTATTAGTCCTGCTATGGGATCTCAGCAGACCGGTGGCCCTTCAGTGGTACCGCCAGTGTCAGCCGGACCGTCAGTCACTCCCACCCCCACCGTACAGTCCAGTGGACTTCAGGGTGCCGGATCGACCACCCTGTTCCAGTCTCCGGCGACACTGGTTACTCAGTGGTTGGACACCCTTGGGCCGACACAGTAGTTCACTCCACTTACTACCGGCTTCACGCCGATGTCAGCTTCCTGAGGTTTGTCTGCTCGTGACCTCTCCGCGTCGTTCAGTGACGTTACCGGGCAGCTATCCCCCACTGGTGAGGAGGTAGCAGCCGAGATAGCAGCTGAGCTCGTGTCACCGACCGCGGGTTAGTATCTCTCTTCAGTTGCTTCGTCAGAGGCTACACTTGACACTCGGGCTCCAGTTGGTTCCACTCCTCCACAGGCTATTGTGACAGATGCCACCACCGTTACCTCCAGTCCTCTACAGCCTGAGCAGACATCGGTAGTTGAGACTCTAGTTGAGTCAGTGCCCGAGGCACCACCGGGTTCCACAACTCTAGAGGCACCGGCACAGACAGTGGCAGCGGATCCTACTCCTACTCCTGCACCCGCTACAGTTCCAGACTCTACGACAGTAGAGGCAGACAGCTCGTCAGCCCGAGTCCCCCAGACCGCTTCACCTCTAGCTTCACCGACTAAGGGGGAGGACTCAGATGATGGTCTTGACGACTTCCGCAGACTTGGTCGTGCCGCGACTGCTTCCACTCCGCCTCCAGATGCTTAGCTTTGGTGTTTTGACGCCAAAGGGGGAGAGAGAGAGTCGAGTAGATGGGCTAGCTTCAGGGGGAGCTAGTAGGATTCGGTTCTTTTGATGTGTATTATACTCTATCCAATCATGTATTATACTCTAAAATGATTCTATGAGAATCTAGAACCCTACGAAACAGGCTCTTAAAGTACGACAGACGTTAAAGAGAGACACACGTTAAATAGAGAATACGATTGCAGCCCACGTTGCACATACATTCGCTAAACACAAAGTCGTCCACATGTTGCCCAATAGCCTCTCTAGTCTCCACGCACGCTTTCCTTCTACAGTTCTACTAGTCCTTCACCATCGCCTTGCAATACTAAAGAAAACTGCACTACTTTAACTTGATTTCCCAAAAAAAGATATTGGAGAAACTAAACTCCTCGTGCCCGAACGTCCAGATGATCGCGGCTCCATTTTCACACATTCATGTGTGGGATTGCATCATCCGTTGCTCGACGGCACCCACAAGGGGGGCGTGTGGGGACCACTTGCACCCCCTGCTGCTTCCCACACACCTGTATCTCATGTGCAACACCCGACTACTTTTAAAGCATCTAGATGTAACTATTTTAACATTAAAAAAAGATAGATAAAACACTTGAAACATGCATATGAAACACCTGAAAAAAAATACTTGAAAAACATTGCAAACATTAGCAAACATTCAGATAAAAACACTTTCATGATGCATCTGAAAAACAGATGAAACATTGAAAACAAATGTTTGCAACATATGCAACGATCTACTGTTGCAACATCTGTATGAAATACTTTAACATACCTCTAAAACATCTAGGACATTTGAAATCTACTATTGAAACATGCATCTATCTCGGTGCGGCCTTCTCTGACATTTTCTTCGGGGTGCCGCAGGAAGAGGCCATACTAGAGGGCTTCCGCGCTAGGGCCTGACACTTCTCCTTGCGCTAGCGGCACCTATTGGTGTCCTCAAGAACGAGGTCGGATGTCTTATGTAACATCCCGCATACCTCTAAAACATCTAGGACATTTGAAATCTACTCTTGAAACATGCATCTATCCCGGTGCGGCCTTCTCTGTCATTTGCTTCGGGTGCTGCAGGAAGAGGCCATACTAGAGGGCTTCCGCGCTAGGGCCCGACACTTCCCCTTGCGCTAGCGGCGCCTATTGGCGTCCTCAAGCACGAGGTCAGATGGCTTCGGTAACGTCCCGCCTCCTCGAGGCCAGCCCCGTTAATGCATGATAGCTTTCCTAGGATATAGACTGCCCTCACAGACCAACACTAGTCTTTTCGACGCACTTTGTCCTCACTCATGCGCCCCCGGGAAGAACTTCCCGGTCGGTCACCCATCCCAAATTTCTCTAGGCCAAGCACGCTTAACTTTCAAGTTCTTTGCAGATGGGCTTCCGGAAAAGAAGTTGTAACTTGTTGGTACGAGTATCCTATTAATCCTATTAAGCCCTAGGCCAGGGTGTTACAGCTTCCATGCTAGGGCCTTACGCTTCGCCATGCGCTAACGGCGCCTGTCGATGTCCTCAAGTGCGAGCACGCGCGCAGCAGCCTTAGTGGCCAGCTGGCGGCCGCAACGTGTGCACGATGGTGCCTGCGCCATCAAGTGGGGCGTGCTGCGGTGCAAGCGGCATGAGGAGTGAAGCGGGAGCAAGAGCAGGAGCAACAGGGTATGACCATCGATGGCGAAGTAGCGGACAGAGGAGGAGTGTTCGACACAAGAGGCATAGACAGTGAAGAATCATGGTCCCTTGTGTTTAGGCGATTAACGACAATACTAGATCAGTATGACTAACGTGTGTTTTGCAGAGGCAAAGTCATTAGAGTTAGGTCATAAGTGATGCTTATTGAATGGGCTTAATGGATATTCATGCCCCCAAGATGGAAATCGTTTCGGTTTCAAAGGATGGAGATACAAGCTGAAGACTAGGCTAGCTCTTAGTGCCATGAGGTTGAGAAGGGCACTAAGCATAGACTAGGGCTTTGTTTTTTCCTTTGACCGTACTATAAGGGGGTATGAGGTTAGTAGCTTGACCTAGGAGAGTTTGGGAATGTTATTGTATGCACACTTGTCACAACTAGTCCTAGAGACCTTGCTATCAGCCCTTGGTTAGCCCTTGAGGTGGTAGGAGCAAAACCCCTAGAGAAGACTTAGTGAAAAGAGTTGAAACAGGGGGAGAAAGAAGCTCTGGACCAGTTTGCCTAGGAGGCTCCGGACCAATGAAAGTGGTCCGGTGGTCCTGCCTTAGGCAGTTCTCTGAGAAAGGTGCTCCGGACAACCTGTCCGGAGGGCACCGGACTAATGGAAGTTGTCCGGTGGCCACCGGGTTCTGAAAGGCTATCAGACAGTGCTCCGGACAACCTGTCCGGAGGGCACCGGACTAATGGAAGTAGTCCGGTGGCCACTGTGTTCTTCAGTGAGTCTCAAAGGAGGCTCCGAACTAGTCCGACGGGTAGTCCGACGGCTAGTCCGACGGTTCTCAGCAGAGTCCAGTATGCACCTAGGCTTCGGACCAGAGGCTCCGGACTAGGCACCGGACTATCGCAAGTGGTCCGGTGGTCCCCGTTCAGTGTTGGTTTTGTTTTGGACTGCATGCTCCAGACCAGGAGTACTGGTCCGGTGGTGAGGCTCCGGACTAGTCCGGTGCTTTCGCAGAAAAGAGAAAAAGTAAGAAACGGCTAATTTTGGAGGTGGGGACTATTTATAGTTGCCCTCCTCGTCCAAGTGAGCTCTCTTGGCCATTGTTACACCTGAGGAACCCTTGAGAGAGTTCTTGGAGAGCCAAGTGCCTAGTGAGGGAGAGATTTGAGAGAGTTCATCTTGTTCTTCCCTCCTAGAGTGATTAGGAGTGACTTGTGTGCATCCATCCACCTTCCTAGCCTTGAGTTGGTCAAGTGAAGGTCTTGTGCTTGTTACTCTTGGTGTTCGACAGCACCTAGACAGTTCGGTGGTGTTCGGAGGAAGTGATCGTCGGAAGATTGTCGGCGACTCTTCTCCAAGCTTTTGTGATCGGTTGTGGGCGATTCACCGAGCCGGAGTGGCGAAGAATCAGCCCGTAGAGAGCACTCTACCCTTGCGCGGGTAGAGGGGGAGCTATGCCTTGCGAGGTGCTCCAACGAGGACTAGGGGGGTGTCGACACCTCGATACCTCGGGAAAACATCGTTGCGTCAAGAATTCCTTTCCCTAGCTCTTTACTTACTTGCATTTCATTCTGCCTTGTTCTTTCAATTCCTACTAGAATTGCTTAGGTTGTCTTTTAATTCCTTGGCTTGCTATTGCTTTCTAGTTAGGATACACATTGCGGTAGGCACTAGGGGGTGATTGGCATAAATAGGTTTTAATATTACTTTAGAAATTTAAGAGAAGCCCAATTCACCCCCCTCTTGGGAATCTAGATCCTTTCAGACAGCACCAGAGTATTTCCATTGGAGAAAACTTAATCATTTCTAGTCTTCTAGATCGCACATCCTACTCCTGCAAACTTTAGGGTGTGTTTGGCCCACGTTCAATTCCTAGCCTAGCTAGCTTTCTAAGCCAGACCAGACTTAGCCATCCTAGCGCAAGCCATTGTTACTTGTTTGGTTGGAGTGATTGCTTAAGCCCGGCTAAGTGTTGGTACATTTAATTGCTTAAGCCATAGTCACTGCAACGCTCGGAGCCATGCTCGTCCTGCATACTATCCGCCTTTGCTGCTTGAGACAGGGCCATGCTCAGAGTTGCAAGGGCAGTACTGTCGTGATGGGTCTCTGATGAGATCGTGGCACGTGCGGAGAGGGGAGAGGAGAACATCGATGGAGGGCAGTACTCTCCAAAGGATTTCTCAAGGTGTCACCAGCTGAAACAATGGCCAAGAGACCCTCTAAGGACGAAGGGGGCAACTATAAATAGTCCCCACCTCCAAAACTAGCCGTTTTTTACTTTTTCTTCTCTCTGCGAAGCTACCGGACTAGTCCGGAGCTCATACCACCAGACCATGCACACTGGTCCGGAGCTCACTCTGGATTCAAACTCAGGCACCGTCGCACAACTCTGCTTGGTCCGACGCTCTGGTCCGGAGCCTCGGTGCTCTCTGAGTGAAAAACTTCCTCTCTTATACGAACCACCAGACCACTCTCCTTGGTCCGGTGCCCTGGTCCGACGCTCTGGTCCGGAGCCAGGGGGCTCTCTGCAAGAACCCAACTTCCTATCTTGAGGCGTCGGACTAGCCGTCGGACTAACCGTCGGACTAGTCCGGAGCCTTCTTCTCTCTAAACCAAGCCATCGGACCACTCTCCTATGGTCCGACGCTTTCCAGACAGGTGGTCCGGAGCTCCCCGAGCTGGAATTCTGCCTAAGTCAGGGACCGTCGGACCACTCTCCTTGGTCCGACGCCCACTTAGCAGAGTGGTCCGGAGCCTCTTTCTCCCCCTATTTCAACTGTTTTCGCTGAGGTTTCTCAAGGGATTTTGCTCCTACCATTTCTAGGGTTTATCAAGGGCTGAAAGCAAGGTCTCTAGGACTAGTTATGACAAGTGAGCATATACCCACTTTCCTAAACTCTCCTAGGTCAAGCTACTAACCTCATACCCCCCTTTATAGTACGGTCAAAGGAAAAACAAAACCCTAGCTATACTTAGTACCCTTCTCAACCTTATGGCACTAAGAACTAGCCTAGTCTTCGACGTGTATCTTCATCCTTTGCAACCGAAATGATTTCCATCTTGGGGGCATGAATATCCATTAAGCCCATTCAAAAAGCATCACTAATGACCTAACATCAAAGACTTTGCCTCTACAAAACACACATTAGTCATAGTGACCTAGTATTGTCGTTAATCGCCTAAACACAAGGGTCCATGATTCTACAATCTCCCCCTTTTAGGTGATTGACGACAATACAAGCTCGAGTAGAGAATAATGAGTGAATTTTGATAAGAGAAACACATGACTTGACATGAGATAGGCATGGGTTAGTGATAAGAAAGACAAAAACATGCCTAACCATTCAAGCCATGACAAGCACAATAGATATGAATAGAGCATAGTACTTGATTTCATAAAGGATATGCTATAGCCAAAAGATCAGAGATTAGCGCGGAAGCAATATAGCATAACCAAGTGACATGATATATAAAGATGAAAGACCACACATGTCACACAACCATCAAGTCTCAACCATCACACATATTATACAATGCATAAAGACGGTAAACGTGATGCATGATGCAATAGAGTTTATACACATCAAAAGAACAAGTCCTACTAGCTCCCCCCTGAAGCTAGCCCATCTAGTCGACTCTCCCTCTCCCCCTTTGGCGTCGAAGCACCAAAACTAAGCATCTGGAGGCGGAGTGGAAGCAGCCATGGAGCGGTCGAGCACCCTGAAAGCTGCCAGATATGTCTCATCATCTGAGTCCTGCCCCTGAGTGTCTGATGCTGGTAGTGAAGTGGTCTGGGGGTCGGTAGCTGACAGGCCTGCTGCGGTCGAAGACTCTGGAGCAGTAGCTGGAGTAGTAGTAGGATCAGGAACCGGTGCTAGGGTCTCTACGGGAGCCTCAGGAGCGGCGGTGGCCGGTGGTGCCTCATGCACTGACTCGACTGGAGTCTGAAGAACCGGAGACTGCGGAGGCTGTATTGGAGTGGAAGTGACCACTGTGTCATCGGTAGCAACTGCAGCTGTAGGTGTGGTAGACACGGCTGGAGCCCGACTGTCGTGTGTAGCCTCTGAGGAAGCTACTGAGGAGCGATGCTGATCAGCTGTCGGTGCAACAAGCTCGGCCTCAACCTCTGCTGCTATCTGTGGACCAGTGGGGGACGGCTGCCTGGTAATGTCGCTGAACGATGAAGATAGATCTCTAGCAGTAGCACCCATCGTAGCAGTGAGCGGAGTGAAACCAGTAGTGAGATGGGTGAACTGCTGAGTCGGGCCGAAGGTGTCCAACCACTGAGTCATCTGAGTTGCCGAAGACTGGAACGGGGTGGTCAATCCGGCACCCTGAAGTCCACTGGACTGTACGGCTGGGGTGGGAGTGATTGTCTGACTAGCAGAACTCGTAGGGGCCACTGAGGGGCCAACTGAGGGTCCAACTGAGAACTGTGGGCCTCCTATCTGCCCAACTGACTGAGAAGGCTGTGATGTGCTCATCATCTGTATCTGAGGAGATGCAGGAAACTCAAGAGGAGGAGCGCCTGTCCACTTCATCATATGAGCCATAAAGGCCATGTTCTGCTGCTGTAGCTGCTGAGACTGTAATTGTAGGCGCTGTGACTCTAGCTACATAGCTAGCATCTGTCGTTGCATCTCGAAGTGACGCTCCTCAGACTGTCGCTGCATCTCATCCTGTCGCTGTTGTACCTGTGTAACTGCAGTGACCAAGGAACTCTGCTGCTCATTCAGTCGGTCAAGAATCTTCAGCATCATGGTCTCAGTGGCAGAGGCAGAGCCACCAGCCTCAGTGTCGTGAGCCCATGAGGGCATCGGTGGAACTGGCTGGAAGTCGGCATCTAAGCTGTCTGAAGTAGTGTCCTCAGGAGTCACATCAGCTCCAGCATCTAGTCCATGGAGCTCCTGCTGCTCAACACTGCGGATCGCCTCATCCTGAGCATCAACCTCAGCTCTGTCAGCTGGAGCAGTCCTCTCTCTAACAAGACGGAGGACCCGGTTTCCAAACCGGCTGTCAAATGAACCAAGGACTCTGTAGGCCGGGAAAGATGTTGGTGAATAGTCCAGCAGGGTGCGGAGTCCAGGGTTCGCTCCCTCAAGCTCAATAGCTATGATCGATGAAATCCAATGAGCATAGGGAAACTGTCGACGTGCTTGCATACCATCTGCTATCACGTCCTCTATCTCTGACACAAGAAAGTCTGCGACGTCGAACGGTGTCTGAGATACTAGGGTCTGAAGGAGAAGCTGCTGCATGTTTGTCAATCCTTCCTTGTAACCCATGCGAGGAAGCAAAGTACGACGGAGGACCTCGTTCAACCTGTGAACGGTGGGTCTGAGCTCTGCTGGGCTACGTCTGGAGCCCTCTGAGAAAGGTGGCTTGAAGAGAGGAGCCACCTCCTGAACTGACAATGTACGGCCACCTCGAGCTCTGCGAGGCATGGAAGCTCCTCTGTAACACTCATAATGTAAATCGAGCTCGCCACCTTGCTGACGGAGGTGGAAGATCTCTCTGAGTCTAGTCAAGTAGAGCCTGTATCGCTCACCTCTGAAAGTATACTGCACAAACTTGTGCTCTGGATCAACCCACACTGAGGCGTAGAACTCTCTGACCCATCTCTCTATGTAGTTTCCGGAACGGCCAAGTAAATCAGCTAGTCCCGGAAGGTAAGTAAGGAACGGTCTGATCTCCTCACCAGCTAGCTCAACTATGCTCTCAAAGGAGCAAACCCTGTGCGGTCGAATCTGAATGCTGGTCAGCTGAGTTGTTCTATAGAAATCCTCCATGAGAGGTGTGTGCCAATCGGGTGAGGCTCTGGGGTCACGCTGATCCGGGCACCACTTCTCTAAAGCAACAAACTGTAGCTTCTTCACCTGCTTCGCTGTGAGATTCCTCAGATCGAGGTGAACTGAAGCTGAAGCTGCTGTGGGAGCTGCTGACTGAGGTGACTGAGCTAACTGGGAGCGAGTGGAACGCCCCCAGGAGCATGGTGCCAACGGTGTACCCAGAGCTTTAGTGACAAGCTCTGGCTCCTCTGGAGTATCCTCGGTATGTGACCCAGCTGGAGGAGTAGAAGGTAGATCCCGCGGAGGGGTGCCAAGTCTCACTGTGCCTCGGTGACCGCCTCGCTTTGCGCGGTCTGCTGCATCGGCCACTGCTTCGGCTTTCTCAGCCTCTGTGAGCTTGCGCTTCTTTTTCTTTGCCTTTTCAACCACTGGCTTCTTACCCTTATCTCTGGAAGGACGTGGAGGAGGCGGAGTATCATCACCTGACCTAGCTGCACGAGCACGAGTACTGCGAGTCATACTGAATCAATCAAAGAAACACTGCCCACTGACAACTGTCAAACACAAGTGCCACTTCCAACTGGAAGAAAAACACTGATAGATCACAGAGAATACTGCCTCAAGAACCACTGATCTCTGTAAGTACCACTGCCCACTGATCAAATCACAAGCACAACTGACAGAGGGGCCTGCAAGCCACTGGACTGAACCTTCTGAGGCTTTGCCTCAAACCATACTCGCGAACTTTGCCCCGAGTTTAAACTTCCACTGACTGCTGCTAGAAAGAATAGACAGGGTATACATAAGCATATATAAAATCTAGAGATAAGAAACCGTATAGAAGCAAGCATCTAGATAAGTAAAGGAATGAAAAGCTATCATGATACCTGAGGTAAGAAAGCGTATCTAATCAAAGCAACTTCAAGTTCCAAACCACGCTCCAAAAGATGTATTGCCAACTGAAGAATTGCAATTGACATTTAGAATTAGTGAATTGAATTGAATTGCTTAAGAGTTTTTCAAGGAATAAACCTAGGACATGACTCTATCTACGACTCGACAAAACGCGACGTCGAAGATGAAACCATACCCTAGCGACGAAGAGGCGAAGACGACGACGACGAATTCGGTCGAGGACGAACACGTCGAAGCCAAACCCTCCTAGGGTTAGGGCAAACCCTAAGGAGGTGAACTGCTTTCTTGGTCTTTGCTGTGGCAATGCAAATGGAAGGAGGGGGGTAAACCCTAGGTGACTGGCAGGGAGGAGGCTTGGATGCCGGCGAGGTGGGCTCCTCGGCGGCGAGGTCGGTGGCGAGGTGGAAGGCGGCGGCGATGAAGGGCGGCCCTGCTGCGGCGGGCGCAGCTACTGCAGCGAGGTGGTGCTGCAGCGGCGGAGCTCTGGTGAGAGTGCACCGACGGCGAGAGCGGTTGTGCACCGGCGGCGAAGGGCGCAGAGAGCTTGGCGGCGGAGCAGACGCGACGGCGTACGGACGGCTAGAAGAAAGACAGTGGAGAAACAGAGCCGCACGCGGGGGGTTATCCGCAAATTTTCAAAGCGTCGGACCACTTTGCTTAGTCCGGAACCTGGTCCGACGGGTGGTCCGACGGTACCAGAGAGGGAAAAACAGTGAGCACCCGACCACCGGACCAGGGCGTTGGACGACTCACCGGACTGGTCTGATGGTGCACCGGACTGGTCCGACGGTGCATAGATAGAATTGACAGAGGCACCAGACAACTTGCCATTGGTCCGGAGGAGCGTCGGACTCTGGTCCGACGGATTTTGAGACTAAAAAAGTTTTATGCAGTGAGGGACAGAGCGTCGGACCACTGCGTCGGACCATTGCAGAGTGGTCCGGAGGGTGGTCCGGTGCTTAAATTTAATCTGAATTTTCTTGCCAAGTACCAACACAAAAGAGCAAAGAGGAACACTTGTTGGACTTAACATAAGAACCATCTCTCAAGCCCTCAATTTTAGAAGTAGTTTGCCATAGGCTAGGATTAGTTTTCATAAGAAAATAGTTCAATAAAGCTCCAAGGGTCACCTTAGGGGCACAAAAGGGGTATTAGCTGAAGCTAGAGCGTTGAATTGCTCCCCCTAAGTGTTGAACCTAATAATGACCAAAAAACTTAACCGAAAAGAAACGAAGAATCAACACTCATGCATATGCAATGCAAAACGGAATTTGAATCTAGGTTGCTTGCAAGTTTAAACCGCGGTTAAGCTTTGTCACACGCTTTGAGGGCGGTTATCTTAACCACGTTAGCCAAGCCTATGTGCATTACCAAATTAAACATGTTATAATACATATGAATGCATGGTTCACACAAACTCATCTTTTAGTGAAGTTAGAGTGATCAAGCACATTCAACTCGCTTCTCAACCTACAAAAGGTTGTTTCATCGAGTGGTTTAGTGAAGATATCCGCCAATTGATCTTCGCTCTTAACTCCAACTAGTGTGATGTCTTTCCTAGCCACATGATCTCTAAGAAAGTGATGGCGAATATCAATGTGCTTGGTGCGAGAGTGTTGAACCGGGTTGTTAGCAAGCTTTACGGCGCTTTCATTATCACACAAAAGTGGAACTTCTTTTAAAAACACGCCGTAATCAAAGAGTGTTTGGGTTATGTATAAGATTGTGCACAACTTGCTCCCATGGCAATGTACTCTGCCTCGGCGGTTGACAATGCCACACTCTTTTGCTTCTTTGAGGACCAAGAAACAAGTGATCTTCCTAGCATGTGGCACCCGCCGGAGGTACTCTTCCTATCAACCTTACACCCGGCATAATCCGAATCGGAATAGCCAACTAGTTGGAAGGGAACTCCTTTGGGATACCAAAGACCCATGCTAGGGGTGTGCCTTATGTACCTAAGGATTCTTTTAACCGCACAAAGATGCGACTCCTTAGGGTTTGCTTGAAACCTAGCACACATACACACACTAAACATGATATCCGGCCTAGATGCGGTGAGGTAAAGTAAACTACCGATCATAGAGCGATAAAGAGTTTGGTCAATCGGTTTACCTCCCTCGTCGAGATCGAGATGCCCATTAGTTGGTATTGGGGTCTTGATTGGCTTGCAATCCTCCATCTTGAACTTCTTAAGTAGATCATAAGTGTACTTTTCTTGAGAGATGAAGGTCCCTTCTCTCATTTGCTTCACTTGAAAGCCAAGGAAGAAGGTTAGCTCGCCAATCATTGACATCTCGAACTCCTTGGACATCAAGTCACCAAACTCCTTGCAATGGTCTTGGTTCGTTGACCCAAATATAATGTCATCGACATATACTTGGCAAACAAAGATCTCTCCATTAAGCTTCTTGGTGAATAGTGTAGTGTCGACGATCCCGATCTTGAAGCCCTTCTTAATTAGGAAGTCCCTTAGCCTCTCATACCAAGCTCTTGGAGCTTGCTTCAATCTGTAGAGTGCCTTGGACAACCTATACACATGATTAGGCAAGTTTGGGTCTTCAAACCCAGGAGGTTGTGAGACATAGACAAGTTCATTTATCAAGCCATTTAAGAAAGCACTCTTCACATCCATTTGAAAAAATTTCATTTTGTGATGTGAAGCATACGCCAAAAGGATACGGATGGCTTCAAGTCTTGCAACCGGAGCAAAGGTCTCTCCAAAATCGAGTCCTTCTACTTGAGAGAACCCCTTTGCCACCAATCTTACTTTGTTCCTCACAACCACGCCTTGATCATCTTGCTTGTTCCTAAACACCCACTTGGTGCCAATGATTCTTGCATCCTTTGGCTTCTCTTCAAGTGTCCACACTTGGTTTCGGGTGAAGTTGTTGAGTTCTTCATGCATGGCATTCACCCAATCCGGATCCACAAGTGCTTCTTCTACACTAGTAGGCTCAACAAAGGAAACAAACGAGTGATGTTCAACATAAGATGCAAAGTCTAGAGCGAGTCATTACTCCCTTTGATGGACTCCCTATGATTTGATCATGGGGGTGAGCTTGAAGGATAGATGTTGATCTTCTATTTGTCTCTTGAGGAGGGGGATGCGGTGCTTCAACATTGCTTGCTTCGGCCTCGGCTTGATCTTGAGGAATGTGAGTGTCTTCTTGAGCTTCCCTCACTTGATCTCCTTCATCAACTTGAGGTGTGTGGGGTGGAGAAGGATCTTGATTTGCTTCATCTTCAACTTCTTCCACCTCTTGCGGGTTGATAGCACCAATTGGCATATTCTTCATTGCCTCCCTCAAGGGTTCATCACCTACATCAATATCCTCAAGCGCTCCTTGGGAGCCATTAGTTTCATCAAACTCCGCGTCATACGTTTCTTCAACTAAGCCGTGCCTTTGTTAAATACACGGTATGCCTTGGATTTAAGTGAATAACCAACAAGGAAACCAATGTCACACCTCCGTTGGAATTTACCCAAGTGTTGGCGCTTCTTGTAGATGTACACCTTGCAACCAAACACCCGAAAGAATGAAATATCCGGCTTCTTTCCATTGACAAGATCATAGGGGGTTTTCTTTAATAGCCTTTGGACGAAGAGACGGTTTGCCGCATAGCAAGCGGTGTTGATTGCCTCCGCCCAAAACTTCTCTGGAGTGTTGTACTCATCAAGCATAGACCTTGCTTGAGTTATGAGCATCCGGTTCTTCCTTTCTACGACACCATTTTGTGGTGGAGTATATGTGGTGGACACCTCATGCTTGATCCCAACTTCATCACAATAATCTTCAATCTTTGTGTTCACAAATTCGGTGCCATTGTCACTTCTAATCTTCTTGATCTTCACATCAAATTCATTTTGAGCTCTTGTGGCAAACTTCTTGAAGATGCCTTGTGTCTCTCCCTTGTCTTGAAGAAAGAACACCCAAGTGTACCTAGAGTAGTCATCCACTACCACTAAGCAATAGAGATTTCCTCCAAGACTAGCATAGGTGGTAGGGCCAAATAGATCCATGTGTAGCAACTCTAGGACTCTTGAGGTTGACATGAAATCTTTGGTTGGATGAGTGTTTGCCACTTGCTTGCTGGCTTGACATGCACTACAAAGTTTGTCCTTCTCAAACACCACATCCTTGATTCCTCTAACCATTTCCTTCTTGACTAGCTTCTTCAAGGTTGACATGCCCACATGAGCTAATCTTCTATGCCATAGCCAACCCAAAGAATTCTTGGAGAATAGACATGCTTGCAAGTTTGCTTCATTGGAAGTGAAGTCCACTAAGTAGAGGTTGTTGTGCCGGAACCCTTTGAATATCATTGATGAATCTTCAATCTTGGTCACAATCACCTCATTTGGAGTGAAGAGACAATGAAACCCGAGATCACAAAGTTGACCAACCGATAGCAAGTTAAAACTCAATGATTGTACTAGCAAGACATTTGAGATTGATTGATCTTGGGAGCTGACCACTTTGCCTAAGCCTTGAACTTTGCCCTTTGAATTATCCCCAAAAGTGATCTTGTCTTGATTTGCACAATCCTCATCAAGTCTGGTGAACATCCGGGGGTCGCCGGTCATGTGTTGAGTGCAACCACTATCAATTACCCAATGGCTCCCACCGGTCTTGTAGTTCACCTACACACAAGCAACTTGGAGTTAAGCTTGTTGTTTGGGAACCCCCTTAGTGCGGGGCCCCATTGCCTTGTCAACCAACTCCTTAGCAACCCAAAGAACCCTAGGCTTGTTCTTTATTGGTGGTCCAAGAAATACCACAAGTGGTCTACCCTTGGAATCTTTGTTGATGACATAGTGAGCATCATGAGCAAATGGCCTAGTGTGCTTGGGCAAGGTCTTGGGAAGTTGAGTCTTGCATTGAAATGATAGATGACCAATTTGTCCACATCCAAAACACCTCTTAGGCTTGAGCTTTGGCTTCTCTTGATTGTAGCCATTGTACTTGTTCTTGTAGTAGTTCTTGGCTTCAATCTTGACCTTGGCCTTCATCACTTGGTTCTCCTTGTACCCAATACCGGTCTTGTCACTCTTCATGACGGTGCTCATTAGAAGCTCACTTTGGAGATTATGGCCCTTGGTGAACTTTTCAAGGCCACTTGTAAGCTTGGTCTTGTCATTCTTGAGCTTGGCAATTTCTTCTCGAAGAGAGTTGATCAAAGTGATAGCATCTTTGTCTTCTTCTTGAGCCGCCTTGATGGTGAAGGGCTTGTTAGCCTTGAGGTTGATTAGCTCTTCCTTGAGCTTTGAGTTCTCTTCACTCATCTTCACATAATCATCATACTTGTCGGCTTCTACAACTCTCTTGCCCTTGCACTTTGCACTTTGCTCAAGATGTTAGGAATATGCCCTAGAGCTAATCATGTTGATGATTATATTCCGATTGTATCCATGATTAATATAGTGTTCTTTGAATATCCATTATAGACAACGAGTATTGATTGACGATTATGTGAATTGTTTGTGGAACTCAATTACTTGAATGGTTATTCTAAAAGTTGTCCCTGGTCGGCATTCTTGTAAGAGCACACTTGAATATTAGACCAGCACATGTATTAGTTGATGGCTATGTTTCACAAGTCATAGACATGGAGATGTCAAACTAATAATGTGGGCACATGTGAGACATGTAGGCTGGACTGACCCAACAAGAGAAAGTCTCTATTCATGTCATGTACGTTATGTCCTTAGACCTGAGATTGTGGTATGTACTCAAGATGTGAAACGATCTACTTAGAGACTATAACACGCTACTCTGTTATTGGGTAGTTATAAAGGTGGTCCTTGGGTGGTCGGGAAACATGCTATGAGACATAGACAATCAAGATGAAATTTGCCCCTCTCTTCGTGAGAGAGATATCACTGGATCACTCATGTGATTGGATCAACAAATGCATGGCCGTGCTTGGGTTAAGTGTTAACTCACGAGTTGAACCATATATCGAGTGCAAAGGGAATAACTTGTACATGGTCATAGTGGTTCGTCTGATATGATCATAGCGTATGCATAGGAGTTGACACGCCTTGTTAGAGGCCGCTATCAACTATTGGTCGAGTAAGAGTACTTGGGTCATGTTTATGTATGCGTGAGCCCATAGGGTCGCACGCTTAAGGGCTGGAAGCCAATTAGACTAGGTTTAGGGTTACTAATGGGCCTCCACCATGGGAGCTCGTCAGGACGCCTATATAAGCAAGGGGTGGGCGTTGGGCGAATCCATCCACGCCTTTTGGCAGCCGCCGTCGCCTCCCCACGCTCACGCCTTTTGCTCCTCGCGGACCTAGCAGTCCAGAGGCGCAACGCTTCCTCCCTGCACGTGTGGGATTCCTCGGAGGTGCTGCATCTGGAGCACAAGGACGAACCGCGCGAAGGGGACGTTGAGACGGACGACCACGCAACTGCACTGCCTGCTGCGACGCGCACGACTACATCAAGTCGTCTTTCCGCTGCACCTGCGCGTCTAGTGGTAATCCCGTAACCTGTAACTAGCAGTAGGTCCTGGTTTATGAGGTCGAAAAGTTTTGTTTTCCGGCTAGCGTAGCAACCTCGTATTCCTACAGTGGTATCGGAGCCAGGTTACTGCCTCGTTATAGGTTCAGATCCTAGCATATGGTGATATGCGGGTTTTATGATGAATCTCAGACTTTGGTTCATGTCTTGCTGCGATGGTATTGCATCAACCTACTCGTACCGGTCGGAATTCCGCCATCCGAGTTAACAGATGCAAGTAAACCCAGTCAGGGCGAGTTGGAGATCAATTAGATTGATCGAATTGAAACCTAGGTCAGAAGCCGGGCGCATGTGATGCGCATTGGGAGTAGATGCGATCTATGTAATCCCAGTCAAATTTTAGCTGATAAGATCAGTCCGATGAGAAATTTTCATAGTGATTCCATAGATGCGATCTATGTAATCCCGCTTGGTTATAGCGCCGTTGCTATCTGCTATAGCGCCTAGAATCGTTCTAACGCCTAACTTGTTTTTGCAGGAGTTGATGTGGTTGGTATGGCCTATGAGATTGTATGTAATTTTCATGCTCTGGGTGACATGTAAGCAACACGGCTGGAGCCATATGTGTTGCCTTTTGATGTATTGGCCTGCGTGCCATCTTGTGATCTTGCGACTATGTAATTAGTATAGCTTGCGGTAAGATAGTTCTTGGAGGACTTATCACAAGAAGGATGTCACACGTGGATCATGGAGGTGGAGATCACCATGATGGGCAAGATCATGGAGATGGAGATCACCATGATGGGCAAGATGATGGAGATGGAGATCACCATTATTTAAAGGGCCATACCAAGTCACTATGTGTGAATGTGATTCTCATTTTATTCTACTTTTGTTGTTCGTTGTTATGTTTTGTCTACATGAATATGATAGTAAAGTATAATGATCCCTCAGCAATGTTTAAGTTGTATGCTTCCCCAAACCTTGCACTGTCACATGTCTTGTACGATTGGTGGTGGGTCTATGAAATTAGGGTGCCACTGATTTTCCTTGACTAGACAGGTTCGTGTCGGACACTTACTAGCAGAAGGTTTGGTTACTTGAACAAGGTTATCCTAACGGTTAGGGACCTTGAAGCATGGGAGGTTGAGCGTAGCATAGAGATGTTGCCCAACAACAAGAGTCATATGTGATATGATTAGCAAAGTGTTGCTTACCGATCTACCATGTCTTCTAGCGGTGATGCTAAAGCTCACTAGTTGACTTGTTAGTTGTGGGTCTTGAATCACTAAGTATCAATTGAGGGATATTGATTTTAGTGGGAGTATGTTTTATTTTGATATAACTTACTCCTTCATGGATACATTGTCTTAGTATTTTGCATTACTTTTGTTGTAGATGGCTCCCAGTAATCAACCATTTACTTTGCGATCAATTCTTGAGAAAGATAAGTTGAATGGAACAAATTATGCGGATTGGATCCGCAACCTGAGAATTGTTTCTCAGGGCTGAGAAAAAGGAAGATATTCTAGACACCCCATTACCAGATGAACCTGATGATAATGCACCTACTGCAGAGAAAACCGCTTACAAGAAAGCATGTGATGCTGATCTTGAAGTAGGTTGCCTCATGCTTGCTTGTATGGAACCTGATCTACAGATGCAGTTCGACAACAATCATTCAGCAACGATATGATCGTGGCGCTTGAAGATATGTTCCAAACTCAAGCGCGGACTGAAAGGTTCAATGTCTCTAAGGCGCTTGCAGAAACCAAGCTGCTGAGGGCGCACCTGTAGGCCACATGTAATCAAGATGGTTGGTTACACTCAGAGGTTGGAGAAGCTAGGCTTCGCAATTGGCCAAGAGTTGGTAACTGATTTCATTCTTGCGTCTCTTCCGCCCAGTTATGGAAACTTCATCTCAAACTACCATATGCATGGGGCGGAGAAGGGCTTGAATGAATTGTGTGGCATGCTTAAAACAGCAGAAGCTGATATCAAGAAGGCAGCAGGCAGTAGCCATGTGATGGCGGTCCAAAACAAGCCTAACTTTAAAAGGAGGGCTGGGTGGAAGAAGAAGGCGAAGGCTAAAGATGAGATCTCTAAGCCAAACCCCCTCCTGCCAATGGACCAGCTGCTGAAGCAATATGCTTTCATTGTAAGGGGAAAGGTCACTGGAAGAGAAACTGCAAGCTGTACTTGGAGTCCTTAGAGAAGGATGGCGGTAGTAAAGGTACTCCCGCTGCTTGTACACTTGTCGTTTATGTTACAGATATTTTTCTCGCTGATTCTTACATTAATTCCTGGGTATTTGATACCGGATCGGTTGCTCATATATTGCAATACGATCCAGGGATTGTAAAAGTAGAAGCACGAGAAGAGGCGAAGTTGAATTCCGCGTGGGCAACAATGCAAGAGTTGCTGCGTTGAGCGTTGGGACGATGCAACTTCACCTCCCGTCAGGATTTATCATGGAATTGAATAATTGTTATTTTGTTCCTAGTTTAAGTCGAAACATTGTGTCACCTTCATGTTTGATGAAGGATGGTTATTCATTTGCGAGTAAAGACAATGGTTGTGTGATCTCAAAGAATGACATGTTTGTGGCTTTTGCATCCATTGTGAATGGATTGTTTATTTTAAATCTTGATGATACACCTATCTGTAATGTTAATGCTAAAAGGCCTGGGCTTAATGAGTTAAGTTCTACATATATGTGGCATTGTCGTTTGGGTCATATAAGTGAGAATCGCATGAAGAGGCTCCAAATGATGATGGTCTTCTAGCTTCGTTTGATTTTGAATCATACGAGACATGTGAGGCTTGTCTACTAGGCAAGATACCAAGGCGCCATTCAAAGGATTTCCTGAGAGGGCGTCTGACTCGTTGGAACTCGTACATACTGATGTATGTGGACCAATGACACGACAGCTAGAGTGGATTTCAATACTTCATAACTTTTACTGATGACTTTAGTAGATATGGATATGTCTACCTAATGAAGCATAAGTCTGAAACATTTGAAAAGTTCAAAGAATTCAGAATGAAGTAGAGAATCAACGTGGCAAGAAAATTAAAGCCTTGCGATCTGATCGAGGAGGCGAATATTTGAGCCATGAGTTTAGCAATCATCTAAAGAGTTGCGGAATTGTTCCACCAGCTTACGCCACCTGGAACGCCTCAGAGAAACGACGTGTCCGAGCGACGTAATCGGACTTTGTTGGACATGGTTCGGTCTATGATGAGCCAGTCAGACCTACCACTCTCATTTGGGGATACGCTCTAGAAACAGCCGCTTTCACATTGAATAGGGTACCGTATAAGTCCGTAGTCAAGACACCCATATGAGATATGGACTGGTAAGAGTCCCAGTTTGTCTTTTCTAAAGATTTGGGGTTGTGAAGTTTATATCAAACGACTTATGTCAGATAAACTTACAACCCAGTCGGACAAATGCTTTTTCGTGGGATATCCAAAGGAAACTTTAGGGTATTACTTCTACAACCGATCAGAGGGCAAAGTGTTTGTTGCTCGGAAAGGTGTTTTCTTAGAGAAAGAGTTTCTCAACAAAGAGAAAAGTGTAGAGAAGGTGTATCTTGAAGAAGTTCAAGATGAGCCAGTAGGAGATAAAATCTACGAGTGATGCTAATGTAGCAGAACAAGTTGAGATACCTGTGGCAAGAGAAACACCAAAAACCACGAAGGTCATCAAGAATCCGTGAGGCACGTGGGGAATGTTGTTGTTAGACGATAACAAACCTGCAACGTACGCGGAAAGCATGATGGACCCAAATTCCGAGAAATGGCAAAGTGCCATGAGATCCGAGAATAGATTCCATGGAGACAATCAAGTTTGGAACTTGGTTGACCCGCCCTGATGGGGTTAAACCTATTGAGTGCAAATGGGTCTATAAAAAGAAAAGGACATGGATAGAAACGTTCACGTCTATAAAGCTCGACTTGTTGCAAAGGGTTTTCGGCAAGTTCAAGGAGTTGACTACGACGAGACATTCTCCCCCGGTAGCATGCTTAAATCTATCCGGATCATTCTAGCAATTGCTGCTTATTTCGATTATGAGATTTGGCAGATGGATGTAAAACAGCCTTTCTAAATGGAAATTTAGAAGAGGACGTGTATATGATACAGCCCGAAGGCTTTGGTATGATCCAAAATGCGGAAAAATATGCTAGCTACAGAAATCCATTTATGGATTAAAGCAAGCATCTCGGAGTTGGAATATTCGTTTGATGAAGTGATCAAAGGGTTGCTTTCGTCAAATGAAGAAGAACCTTGTGTTTACAAGAAGGAAAGTGGGAGCGCTGTTGTATTTCTAATCTTTATGTGGATGACATACTATTGAATTGGAATGACATTCCTATGTTGCAATCTGTAAAGACTTCACTGAATAATAGTTTTTCTATGAAGGATTTAGGAGAAGCAACATACATTTGGGCATCAAAATCTATAGAGATAGATCAAAGAGGCTTATAGGATTAAGTCAAAGACATACATTGACAAGGTGTTGAAACGGTTCAACATGGAACAATCCAAGAAGGTTCTTGCCTAGTCACATGGTATACGTTTCAGCGAGAAGCAGTGTCCTTCGACAGCTGATGAGCGGAAACGAATGAGTAAGGTTCCATAACGCTTCGCAGTTGGTTCCATCATGTATACCATGATATGTACTACCGCCCAGATGTATCATATGCTCTAAGTGTTGCGAGCAGGTAACCAAGCCAATCCATGTGAGAGTCACTGGACGCTTTGTTAAAAACAATTCTTAAGTACTTGAGAAGGACTAAAGATGTGTTCCTAATCTATGGAGGTAATGAGGAGCTCGTTGTAAATGGTTACAACCGATGCTAGCTTCCAAACTGACATAGATAATTCACAGTCCAATCAGGTTTTGTGTTCACAATAAATGGTGGTGCTGTAAGTTGGAAAAGTTCCAAGCAGGAGACGTGACTGATTTCTACAACAAAGCCGAGTACATTGCAGCTTCTGCCGCTACAAAGGAAGGGTTTTGATGAGGAGGTTTCCTCATTGAACTTGGTGTGTTTCCAAATGCGTCCGGCCCATTGAATGTACATTGTGACAACAATGGGGCGATAGCGCAGGCTAAGGACCAAGGAATCACAAAAAGAACAAACATGTACTGCGGAAGTTTCATCTTATTCAAGAGTTCGTCGGTCGAGATGAGATCAAAATGTGCAAGATACATACGGATTTGAATGTTGCAGATCCTTTGACAAAGGCTCTTCCACAGCCTAAGCATGAGGCACACTTGAGGTCTATGGGGATTAGACATCTACGAGATTAACTCTAGTGCAAGTGGGAGACTGTTAGGAATAATGCCCTAGAGCTAATCATGTTTGATGATTATATTCCGATTGTTATCCATGATTAATATAGTGTTCTTTGAATATCCATTATAGACAACGAGTATTGATTGACGATTATGTGAATTGTTTGTGAAACTCAATTACTTGAATGGTTATTCTAAAAGTGTCCCTGGTCGGCATTCTTGTAAGAGCACAACTTGAATATAGACCACACATGTATTAGTTGATGGCTATGTTTCACAAGTCATAGACATGGAGATGTCAAACTAATAATGTGGGCACATGTGAGACATGTAGGCTGGACTGACCCAACAAGAGAAAGTCTCTATTCATGTCATGTACTTAATTTCCTTAGACCTAAGATTGTGGTATGTACTCAAGATGTGAAACGATCTACTTAGAGACTATCAAAACGCTACTTGCTCCGTTAATTGGGTAGTTATAAAGGTGGTCCTTGGGTGGTCGGAAACATGCTATGAGACATAGACAATCAAGATGGAATTTGCCCCTCTCTTCGTGAGAGAGATATCACTGGATCACTCAAGTGATTGGATCAACAAATGCATGGCCATGCTTGGGTTAAGTGTTAACCCACGAGTTGAACCATATATCGAGTGCAAAGGGAATAACTTGTACATGGTCATAGTGGTTCGTCTGATATGATCATAGCGTAATGCATAGGAGTTGACACCCTTGCTAGAGCCGCTATCAACTATTGGTCGAGTAAGAGTACTTGGGCCATGTCTAAGTATGCGTGAGCCCATAGGGTCGCACGCTTAAGGGGCTGGAAGCCAATTAGACTAGGTTATATGGTTACAAATGGGTCTCCACCGTGGGAGCTCGCCAGGCACGCCTATATAAGCAAGGGTGGGCGCGGGGCGAATCCATCCACGCCCTTTGGCAGCCGTCGTCGCCTCCCCACGCTCGCGCCTTTTGCTCCTCGCGGACCTAGCAGTCCGGAGGCGCAACGCTTCCTCCCTGCACGTGTGGGATTCCTCGGAGGTGCTGCATCTGAAGCACAAGGAACGAACCGCGCGAAGGGAACGTTGAACGGACGACCACAGGCAACTTGCACTGCCTGCTGCGACGCGCACGACTACATCAAGTCGCTTTCCGCTGCACCTGCGCATCTAGTGGTAATCCCGTACCTGTAACTAGCAGTAGGTCCTGGTTTATGAGGTCGAAAAGTTTTGTTTTCTGGCTAGCGTAGCAACCTCGTATTCCTACACAAGAGCCACATCATCAAGCCGATATCACAAGAGATAGCACTTGCACACTTAGCACACGGGTTAGTAGCAACATGTGTAAGATCTTGAGTATGTAATTCATTTGCTAGCACTAGTGTGCCATGATCACTTTTCACTTGGTTGTAGTCATCTTTTAGCAAGTTAAACCTTGTGAGGAGCTCTTGGGATGACCTCTCAAGCTTATCATGTTTCTCATTGGCTTGCTTAAGAGAGGCTTTGAGCTCCCTAGTGCTAGATGTCAGAGAGTTAATCTCAAGCTTCAAATCATCATTAGCACTAAACAAGTTTATCAAGCTTATCATGCAAGTTTTCCTTGATTTCAAGAATTTTTGTCATTTTTACTCTTGTACTTCCTTATGATGCTAGCATATTTGTTGCAAATTTTAATTAGCTCATCATAGAAGGTGCTTCTTCCCATCATCACATCATCACTAGAGAGGTCATCACCATCATCCTCTTTTTGTACCTTCTTGTCACCTTTAGACATAAGGCATAGGTGGGGTAGAGGATGAGCCCGGCGATGAAGGAGGAGGTGGCGGTGGAATCGAAGAACCAATCACCAAAGCGGCCACCTTCTCTTCTTCACTCTCATCATGGGAGGAGTCGCTTGAATCATCAATGTCGTTGAGCCAATCACCCACAATGTAAGCCTTGTCATCCTTCTTCTTCTTGTGGAAGTTGAAGTTCTTCTTCTTCTTATATGGCTTGTCTTGCTTCTTGTCATCATCACTTGAGTCATCATTGTCCCCTTGTTCTTCTTGAAGTTCTTGAACTTGTTGTTCTTGAACTTGTCTTTCTTCTCTTGGGGACACGCATGGGCTAGATGACCAAGAGTGCCGCAATTGTAGCATTTCATTTGGGAGATTGGCTTCCTTGAAGATCTTGTGAAAAATTTCTTCTTCTTTAGTCAAACTTTACTCCATTCTTGTTTACCTCTTCAACATCTTAGCGGTCTTCTTCACCATGAAGCGATGTTGTTCTTCATCATCATCAACACTTGTACTCTCAACGACATATTGAATCTTGTACCCTTCCCTTGGAAGATGCCCTTGAGAGCCAAGTCCTTCTTCTCCTCCTTCCTTTCTTCTTGGAGGATGATGAAGTTCCATCATTGATCTTTTTTGTACATCTCATGAGCATTGATCTTGCCCAACACTTGCGTTGGGTAGTTGCGGAGAGATCGCCTTGATGAAGAACCGTGACGATGTGGCTATACTTTTTCTATTGGAATGACACAAAGTATCTTGGCGGACCATATCGGCCCGGTGTCATTTTGAGGAGGCCCCCAAAGGCCATTCAACTCCTTACAAGCACATTCAAGCGAGAAAAAAATTCATTAGCATTTTTTATGAGATAGCATAGTGAAAGCATTTAAAATTAGCAATGAAGAGGTGAAGCGCTCTTCTCTTTCACATTTAGTGCCCCGGGGAAGAGCACAAATGTTTGTCCAAATCTCATGCGGTTTTTGCAATTTCGCACAACGGTTGAACACATCCTTGCAAATGCCACCAAAAGAATTCTTTTGCCTTAGCATTTTTCTTCTCAAATTTTGGGTCCTCGGGCGAAACCCACAGATCCACCTTGGGGGGCGGCTTTGTGACGCCGACATCCACGGGGCCCAAGGTAGGCCTCCATCCGCACTTTCCAAACGGAAAGTCCCTCCCCATCGAACATGGTGACGGTCCATCCCCATGGGACATCTTGCTCTAAAGGGGGTAAGCCTAATTTAGAGCAACAAAGGCTTGATACCAATTGAAAGGATCAAGATGCCCAAGAGGGGGGGAAAATTGGGGCTTGTTTTAAAAATTTTTAAAGAAAAATAAAAACCTATCAAATGTCAATCACCCCCTAGTGCCTACGATCCGTGTGCCCCAGCTAGAAACGGTAGCAGTTCATAGGAAATTAAAAAACAACCAAAAAAATTCCTATAGGTAAGATAAAAAACAAAACGAAAAGTAATGCGGAAATGTAAAGAGCTAGGGAAAAAAATTTCCAGGGGGCAAAAGATTTTTTCCTGAGGTATCGAGGGGTCAACACCCCCCAGTCTTTTTTTTTATTTTTTCTTTTGGGGGCGAACCCCCCGGGCCCTTTGGGAGTCTACCCCCGGGCCCCATGCCACGGGCCCGGGAAACCTCACCGGGTTTTCAAACCAAAAACCCGGGACAACTTTTTTTTGGGGCCCCCCGGGGGGTCCGACGCCGGGCCCGGAGCCTCGGTGTTTTTCTGAGTGAAAAACTTCCTCCTTAAACAAACCCCCCGGGGCCCACCCCTCCTTGGCCCGGGGCCCCCCCCCGACCCTGGGGGGCCCCGGGGGGTTCTCTGAAAAAAACCCAAATTTCCTGCTTGGGGTTTTTGGGGACTACCCCGGGGACTCCCCCGGGGCCCCTTCTTTTTTCTCTAAACCAAAACCTTGGGAAACCACTTTTCCTTTGGTTTCCCTTTTCCCCAAAACCCCGGGGGGTCTGGACCCCCCCGGGGAAAATTCTCCCTAAGGGGGGGAAAACCCCCGGAACTTCCTTGCCCGCCCCCCCTTTTAAAAAGGGTGGCCCAAACCTTTTTCCCCCCCTATTTCAACTGTTTTCGCGGGGTTTTTTTCCCCCAAGGGTTTTTTGTTTTTTCCTTTTTTTGGGGTTTATAAAGGGCAAAAAGCAAGGTCTCGGGATTTTTTAAGACAAGGGGGGATATCCCCTTTTTTTCCCAAAAACTCCCCCTGGGTCAAAAAAAAAAACCCTTTTTCCCCCCCTTTTAAAAAAAAACGGTAAAAGGGAAAAAAAAAAAACCCAACAAAAATTTTAGTCCCCTTTTTTAACCCCTTATGGCACTAAGAACTAGTTTTTTTCCGCCCGTGAAACTTCACCTTTTGCAAAAAAAAAATTTTTCCAAAATCTTGGGGGCATAAATATCCTTTAAAAGCCCAAAAAAAAAACCCCCCCACTAATGAAAAAACCCCCAATAAAAAAGGGCCTCGAAAAAAACCCCTTTCCCGGGGGTGACCTAGTATTTTTTTTTAAGGGGGCCAAAAAAAAAGGGCCCCCTTTTTTTCCCCTACACCCCCCCCCAAATTTTACCTTTGCCCCCAAAAGCCCCCCCAAAAATCTTTTGTTTCAAAAAAAGGGGAATGGGGGAGGGAGCCCAAACTGCCCCTTATCCATACCTTTTTCCCCTTTGGAAAGGGGGGCATTTAAAACGGGGGTTTGTCCTCCCAAAAAGTTTTTAAAACCCCCCAAAGGACCCCCCCCAAATTTCCCTTTCCCCTTAAGCAATCCCCCTGCTTTAATTTTTCATCCCCCTTTATCACACGGGGTTTAAATTTGGTTTTAAAAAGAATCAAAAAAATTTTCCACATTTTTGAAGGGGAACTTAGCCCTTTTTTTAAAAATTTTTTTGGGACTCATCTCCCCCCCATTTTTGAAGTTTTTTGGGGGGTTGAAATTTTTTAAATTCCACCATAACCCCCCCAAAAATAAAATGTGGTTTAAAAATACCCTACATCTAAGCAACCCCCTTTTTTTTTAATTTTCCCCATCTAATCAAACCTCAAAAATTTTTTTTTTAAAAGAAAAATATATGGGGCATCAAACCCCAAGCTTTAAAAAAAAATTTTTAATTTTTTTTAAAGGGGAAGTTTTTCCTGCAAATTCCTTTGTACCAAGTTTTACCACCCAAAAAAATGTGATAAGTCTTAAAACAGAGGGGTTTTGAAAATTTTCCAAAACGCCCCCAAAATTTTCCAACCCTTTTTAAAAATCTTGATCCTCCCCCCAAACCCCAGTTGCCACTTTTCTTCATCCCCCCCTGTTGTTCAAAACCATCCCCTTTTTCCTTCAAAAAGTCAGGAGTTTTTGGGGGTTCCCCCAAATTTTTTCACCCAAATTTTAAGCCCCCCCAAAAATGACGCCCTAAAAAAATTTTTGGGTTTTTTTTAAAGGGGAAATATCAACCCTTTTTTTTGGAAGGCCCCCCCCCCCTTTCCATAAAAATTTTGGGGAAAAGGGGGGCCCTTTGGGGAAAAATTAAACTTTTTTTTTTTTCCAAAAAGACAGGTTTTAAACCCCCCCAAATTTTTTTAGATTTCTTTAGGAAAAATTTTTCCTAGAAAACCCCTTTTCAATTTGTAAAAAAAAACCCTTTGAAGTTGATAGAACTTTTTCAAGTGGACGTCTGTTTAAATCTTAAAAAAGGAGGGCCCCAAGGGGGGAACCCCTTCCCCTTTTGGGGGGAAACCAAACGATTAAAAGGGGCACGTCTCTTTTAAAAAAACCCCCCCCCCAAAAAAAATATCGTTTTTTCCCAAAACCTTTTCCCTCCCGGGGGGGAATGGAAAAAACAAAATTTTTGGTGTGAATTGTGTCTGCAGGATAAACAGAAAAGAAAAAACCATCAGTTACAAATTTTTTCCCAACGGGAACGAAAAAGGGTTTTTTTGGGTTTTGGTTTAAAAACCCCCAAAAGAACTCCCCCAAAAACATCTCGTGGAATTGAAAAAATGATTAAAAAAAAGCACAGGTGTGTTCGGGCCCCACGTGAAGCAGTTACAGCTATAAACTAACCGTGACCCCCCTTTTTCCTGGGGGAGCAAACAAAAAAAAATATCATGAGTCACACAAAAAGAAAACAAAAAATTTCCCAAAATTTTAAATAAAACCCCCAAAGGGAAACGGGAAAAAACAGGGCCAAATGGGACCCCCAAAAGGGGTTTTTTAAAAGAATAAAGACTTTTTATTGATAAAAAAAACCCCCAAATGGGGCATTTTTTCTACTCCAAACTAAAACATTTCCCCAAAATTTTCCAAAAAATTTGTTTTCCCAATAAAAAATAAAAAAAAAATTTAAAACTTTCAGCAAGTTTTTTAAAACCCCTAAGACACAAAAAGAAAAAAATTTTCATGTCTTCCCCCAAAAAACAAATTTTAAAAACACAACCCCGAAAAAATAAGTATTTTCCATTTTTGTTTTCCCCAAAACCCATATGGTTTGCAGCAGGTTTTAAACTTTGTTTAATCCCCCCAAAGTTTTTTAGTAACCATTCTGAATCCTCTTTCAAAAATTTAACGGAAAAACCGTGCAAAAAACCAAAACCCTAGTAAGTTTGGGGAAAAATTCCCCGTATTGCAAATTATGAAAAAACAAATTCTTTCAGCACATTTTATTTTTTAAAAATGAAAAATTTTCCCCCAAAAGCCATTTAAAAAAAATAGGGGGTTCCCTTTTTTACCCTAAAAAAATTTTTAAATTTCCCTTAAAAGCCACTTTTTTTTAAAATTTCAAATTTCCCCTTTCTTACCTTTTTCCCGCAAATTTCCTTTTAAAAATATAAGCCCCCTTTACAATTTTGGCCCCTTTTTTTGTAGGGGGTTTTTCCCCCTCATTTCTAGTAAAAAAAAATCCCTTTTCTTACGACAAATGGGGCCCACACTTCATCCTCTCTGATTACCACCCAATCCGTCTCCACCTGTCCACTACCATCAAATCGTCCCTATTTTTGGCAGAATCGGAACCAAAATCCAACTTTGGGCCCAAGTTTGGGCAGCAGGGGGAGGGGGGTCATTGCCGCGTTTGGGAAATTGTGGGGGGCCCTAGGGGTTTTGCGCGTGGGGGGTCTTGTGGTGCAAAACTTTGCGGGCGGAGGACATGCAGCACCCCTAGGCTTGCGTGGGCTGAGAACAGCCCATGACTAGCCTAGGGGAGCGCCAAAATTTTCAACAAACCCCAAAGGGCCATTAAACGTGTGGGGGTGTGGGCCCTATGTATGCCTTTCTTCTTCTTTTTAATACAAAAATAGCAGTTCCTGCGTGTTCGAAAAAAAAAAGGGGAAATTGAGGGGGGCACAGTAGGGTGGGCAACCCCCCCTGCTTTTCCGCAGAGCCCCCCTTGGGACACAGGAGGCCTCACCCACCGCTGGAGGGCCCCACATGGCCGGGTTTTATGGGGGGGGGAATGGGGCCCATAAAGCTGGTTTCGGGGCCAAAACCATTCCCTGGGCTAAAAAGGCACACGGGGGCCCTTTCTCTTCCCTCCTTATAAATGTATCATCGGGTTTCATCCTTTAATCTGCTTCTGTGTCATCAAAGGGCAATTCTTTTTTTTTTTTCCCCCGCCTGTCCTGTGCCCAAAAACCCCCACCAGCATCTCTAGACTCCCATTGAAAAAGGGTGTTTCTGTTCCTTTCCCTTTTATTGGGGGGGGTCGTGGGGGTTCAAAGTATGTGCAGGATTCTTTTTTAAAAAAATTTTTAAAAAGATAAGAATCAAGTTTTTTGGGTCTTGTAAAAAATGAAAGTGAAAGGGCGACACTAAGGTTAATCTTTTTCCCTTCTTTTGGAAAATTCATAAAAAATTTTTCAATGAAACCCTTTTTACATTTTTTAAACATATACAGCTCATACTTTTAAAAGGGTTATTTGGGTTGTGCAAAATATTTTAAATTGCTAGGGGGTTTGGGTTTTCCTTGTTTTTAATTTCCCACAACAGGTAAAACATCTTTGATTGTTTTAATCGCATGAAAGGGAAAGGGAGCCAAAATTCTTTTCAGAGGGGGAAAAAATCATCATTTCCATATCAACATAACAGCAACTTAAAAATTCCCGGGACAGAAGGGGGAGACGGGGAAAACCCAAAAATTTTTTAAATAGTGGCAAAAAGGGGAAGCTCAAAATTTTTTGTTTTCACTCGGGGAAAACAATTGGGGAATTTACTCACCCACAAATAATATGGGAAAAGATTTAGGGCTTACGTAGCAAAAAGGTCGATACCAGCACTACACCCCCCAAAGCCCTCCTCTAAAAAAAAAAAATGTACAAATTTGTCATTGTGTAAAGTTGAAAAAGCGTTTTTTTAAAAAAAATATTTCTCGGGATGTAATTTTTCAGAAAATTCCCCAAAAAAGGTTTTAGAAAAAGTTCCATATGGAAAAGCAAAAAAAATAATATTTAATTTTTATTTTAAAAAAACCAAAATTCCCTTAAACTCACCTTTCCAAATTTGGAAAAAATACTACTACAGCCCATGCTAAATTTTGGATAATTTTAAAACGCTGGGCCCCTACTTGGGGAAATTAGGGAGATGAGTTTTAAAATTTTGAAGAATTTGCGTTGAGTTGAAAAATAAAAAAAAGAAAAGCATCCTAATCTTTATCCCGGGGGAAAAACTACATAAAAAAAATCCAAAGTACGGGGACAAATACACACGGGCCCCTTGGAAGCCCAAACCCTGGGACACGAGCCGGGGTTTTTTCCGGGGGCAAGAAATTTCCTGAAAGAGAGAAAAGCAAATAATAAAGTCACAAGTGAACAAAAAAAAAAGAACACTTCCAAACACATCAAAAACAGCATCTAAAAAGCATGAACGTGGCTTCAGCAAAATCACAATAAAAAGGTTACACGGGGGCAGGGGGCTGATTTTAATCTGAAACCATAAAATTTGGTTTAAAGCAAATATTAAAATGCCGAATATGACCAATAAAAGTTTTACTTTCAAAAATAAAAATTTAAAACGGTATGAATATGAAAACTTAAATTTTAAATCCTTTTAAAGGGTTGAAATCTTCCATTGGGGGTGGACAACCCCAACATTTCAAGTCAGAGTGTCGTCAACATTTAGAATTACAATTTTTAAAACTTTTTCCATAATTTGCCCCCCTTTAAAGACGGAAATGCTACCATCTCACTAACTTTTTGGGATGGAAATGTGTAAAGATACTTCCCGGATACAAATATAAAATTCCTAATTTTCCCGGGGGGGCATTTCAAAAAAAACTCCTCTTTTTTTGAAAGGTTCATTTTTTGGGCACAAGATTTTAACGAAAAAATGCGCCCAAAAAAATTTTGGGCAACAGTTTTTTAAGCTTTAACCCAGCAGATCATCATCAAAAATTGTTTCGATTTTTGAATAAAAAAAAGGGGTTTTTTTTTTCTCAGGGTTACTGCATTACCAAAACTGAAAACGTTTTTAAAAATTAATTTCCCCCCAAAGGGAAAAAATCCGGCAATCCAAAAGTTTTCACCCCAAATTTGGCAAAAAAAATCGTTTTTTGGTTTTAGCAAATTTTTAAAAGGGCAACATCACAAGTCAATTTCTAAACAATAACATCCCAAATTTAAAAAAAAAAAATTTTTTATAGATACGGTTTTAGGACTTTGCCCCTACGGTGAAACCCGCTGTTTCCTCCAACATTTTATGCAACCCAATGACCCAAGCTCGAATGCGAGAGGTAAGTTTCGTTCTTAAGCGTTCCTTTTCATAACTATTGAGAATAGTTTTTACCCAAATGATGTTATCTTGTTAAAAAATGGAGGGGGTTTAAATGGGGAATTTGGGAAAGGGAGATGGGGAGACAGGAAGACCACCCAAGAACTTTCCGACATGAGGTGGGGGTCCAGTCCAACTTGATTCGACTCGGTCTCGGCCCTTTCGAATCAGCCCAGCCACTAAAACAACCCCGGGAGGAATACATCGGGACCCTTTTGGATGACCTAGTAGGGTTAGAAAGCTAATTCCATAAGCAAACCAATAGCTTTGGTTTGAGGTCCAAATTTAAATCGGGGATCAAGGGGGAATTGTTGAAACAAGTTTGGCGCCCAAAATTTCTGGGCAGGGTATAGTGTCACCGTTTTTGGGTTCAATGGGCCATTATCGTTTTTTTAGAGTCCTTTAGGGGGCGGGGGTTCCGGGGGGAGCGACGACCCTAAGACCTTTTTTAAGAGTGCCCCGCTTGTTGGGTTTTTGGGTTTTTTTGTTTTAAATGTCATCGACAGTCCCGTTTTGGGTTTTTAAATGAGACCCCCCCTTGAGATCTTAATCTTTCATCTCCCATTTTTTGTCCCATTTTTGAGCTGGGGTACTTTCGGGGGTTTCTTGCTTGTGTTCTTTTTTTCGCAAGCTTTGGATTACCCTTCTGACGAGGTCAATGGGTTTGGTTGACATGGTTAAATTAAACCGGGAGAAGACATGGTCCCAAAATTGTAGGGTTCGGGTTTTGATCTGAACCAGTTCGGGGGTCTTCTCCACCAAAACAAGAATGGGTTGTGTGGGGCCACCAAAACGAGAGTTATCTGCCCCTTGACGGAAATCGGGAAAACTCCCCCCTTTCAGGGTACCGTCCCTGCCCTCAAAAATGGATATTTAACAAATAAAAGGTACGAAATTACAAATAGGAACAAAATATAGAAAAAACCCTAAAACATTCCCTTCGACACTTCAGTGGCACATAGCTTTCCCCTGTTCAAAAGTTAGTTTCCTCCCCCAATTAAAACCAAAACTATTAGTTCCAAAGCCTGAAGTTTGAGTTTAAAAAAAATCATAAAGAGAAGGTATTGACTGAGGTTGATTTTTTTGGGAAAAAAAAAAAAAAAAAAAAAAAAAAGTTGCCAAAAGTTTTAAAAGCTTCAGAGGCCTCCAAACTTGTACCCAAGGGTTACGACTTGAAAAAATAAATAAAGAAATTCCCAGTCATTATTTTTTGCTCTGTTTCAGACTTTTTAAATATTTGAAAACTCTTTGAAAAAAAAGGAAAGAGTATTAATTTAAAGTCATAAACACAGTTCGATAAAAATAGCTTAAATCCTACCACCCCCCAAAGAAATACATCCCATCAAGCCACCGCAATGCCCTGCAACAGAAAATTTTTTTCGTTTCTCATTAACCCCAAGTTTGGAACCTCACCCCCAAAAAACTGGCCCTATTTTTGGGCTTCATACAGGAAACCCGCTCCATAGGCCCTGAGGTTTTAAACCTAAAGAAACTAACAAAAATTAAAATTTTTATATATGTACAAAAAAACATCCCACCTTTGAAAAACCTAAAAAATGGAAAGGGACAAATTTCCCAAAACCGTCAAAAAACAAACCCGAAGGAGTTTTAAAAGGAAGGCCACCAAATTTTTTGGGTTTGGCTTCATTTGAGGGCAGATCCAAAGAATCACTTGCCCCGGCTACAAGAATGTGATCAGGTAAACCCACATCCCGTGAAAACCCCCCAACGGGCTGATTTTTGCCCTTCCCCTGGAGGGCCCTATCCTCCCCGAAAAAAAAGGGAAAGGGGGCCCAAAATTTCGTTCGGTTAAAAGGGCCATAACCCCACAAAACATGCCCAAGAGGGGCTATTTTCCAACAGCATATAAGTCAAAAACGGGGGGAACTAGAACATGTAAGGAAAATTTTGGGGGTTAAATTACAAGGGTAGGGCAGACATGGAGGAGAAGGGAGTCGGGAAGGGGAAAGGAAGCAAGAGGTGCGGGACAAGAATCCCCGGCCCCCCCTTTACAGTGGCACCCAAGAAAACGCCGGCGTCTCAATGCCAATCCCCGCCACCGCCACCCCCTTTATATGGACCCCACCCCCCGGGCCCCTTCCCCCCGCCGTTTGAAAAATTTTTTGTCACCCAAAAAACCCTTCATGGGCTCTTTCAAAGGCCAGAAGGCGGGGGGAAGACTTTCCGGAAAACCGGTCGAACCCCCTAACGTGCGTGCCACGCCGGAAGGGAGAGGGGGGGCATGCGCAGGATAATATGACCTTTTCGGGTTTTTAAAAAGAGTGGGCAGCGCGTTTGGAGAAGGGGGGGGCGAATGTAGCTGCGGTTTTGGGCGCGCGACGGTGGAACCGGGGGGGGAGCACACGCCCGGAGGGTTACAGCGCGAGGGTGTTTTTGGAAGGGGCGGCCCCCGGGCCCAGGTCAGCAAGGGGACAAGCGCGGGGGGAGGATAGACCCACGGGTGGGTTTTGACACGGGTCCAATAGTTAAAGGGTTTCCATTGCGAAGGGGTTGGGCCGGGCCCCAAAAAACGGGGGATAAATATTTTTTTTTTTCTTTTCAGTTTGTTAAAATATATATTCCAGATATTCATTTGGTCTCCTCATGGGAAGGGGTGGGGCCCTACCCCGGGCCCCCTATGGCCTCAAGATCAATTTGAAAGGGTCATGGGTAAACAAATATAAAAAAAAAATTTTGGTCTTGTTTTCCCAAAAACTGGAAACTGTGGGGCCGGCCCCCAAAAAAATATTACTCATTTTTTTTAAATTATACATTTAAAAATTTTATACATGCCATTTAAGGTTGTTAAGGATAACAAAACTTTTTACAAAAAAACACATAGATCACATGAAGTAAAAACAATAATAAAAAAATTAAAATTACAACTTTAAAGTGATAAATTTAAAAGGAAATTTAAGTTCGTGCCCGTGCATATTTCATAAAACCTGCTTATGAAATTTGCATAACTTAAAAAGAAAGGGTTTTCCAATAATCTTTTAAAGTGCATTATACTTTTAAAGTGCATATATACATTGTGGGGGTTACCATTTGAAACATACTTCAGCAACTCACCATTTGGGGCCTAATCTATTGTCATCGTTGTCCCCGGACGTGAGTTTATTATCAAAAAATATTTTGGGCCCTTGCCAAATGGCCGACCTAAATTTTAAGCCCAAAAATTCCCCATTGGGTTAAACAAATGAGTTATTTTTTAAAAAGGGTTACAACCAACTCAATTTTTTTGTTCATAGAAAACTGCTCTGGGGTACCAGAAAATTCATATGGGCCCACTAAATTCTAATTTTTTAATTGGGCAGTCAATTTAAAGTTTGGACTTAAACCTCAAAATCTTTTGTGGGTCTGAAAAATAAATTTTATTATCTACAACTGATTTGTTTTTGCTTTTGGAAAATCCAACTTGCAAAATTGATAGGGCACAAAAAAAACCCAAAAATTCACATTTTAAACCCTATTTAAAAAAATTAGGGACATAATATAAGAAACCAAAAAGCACCAAACAGGTTGCCTGCTTTAAAACCCTGTATTCATGTTTAAATTTAGTAAAAATTTGCTCTTTTTTAATTCATCGTAGAATTTTAATCCAGACTTAACACTCAAAGAGAAAAGGGTGATTTTTTGCTTTTCCTAGTTTTGTTCGTTATTGAAAATTTGAAAAATTTGAAAAAACCAAACAATCATAAAAAATTTGAAATTTTCTCCCCTTTTTGCATCTTTTGAGACAAATGAAATGAAACCCAACCCTAAACAAAATTTACAAAAATGGGGCTTTGTTTTGTGTGAAATAACCCAACACCAAGACTTTGTCTATTTTATCAAAGTTTAGATTATCCCCCAAGTTTTGAAATTTGCAGGCAAAACATTTATGAAAGGGAACCCAAATCACACCCAATGTTACCAAACACAACTTATCAAAGCAAACAACCAAACATAACTTCCCTTATGTATAACAAGAAAAAAAAGGATTTTTTATATTTTTTATTACTCCATCTAGAAAATTTAAAACGTTTTTCACTTTTGTAGATATATAATTTTTACTATGCACTTAATATACACATTTTTAATCTTTAGATATGTACAAAAAAAAAATTTTGTCCCAAAAAAAAAGGGTCGAAGCGTCCCCTATTTAGAACTGGGGAATATATAGGTTGTAAACCCAAAAAGGGTTTTTAATGCAGAAAAGTTTTATTGAAAAAAAACCCAATTTTACCCTTCAGTTACTAAGGGCAACATATAAAACCTTTTCAATAGTAGCAATGGCTTCAAAGCCTAGGTAGAAACCATACCCCTTCATTCAAAATTATAAGATGTTTTGACTTTTATAGATAAAATTTTTTTTTGTTATTTTTTATTTAGTATATTAGGGTTAAAAGTGCAAAAGCAAAATATATGTGTCTAAAAAACCAGAAATTTAAAATTTTAAAGAGAGGAGGAAATAATTGACTAATGAAACCCTCTAGTGTTCGAGAAACACTCCCCCATTCACTATCCCTATGTACCCAAAGGGTTTTACACACAATTTAGATTTGGATAAATTTGGGGAACATCGGGAAACCACCTTTTTTAAAAAACCCCCTAAACCGGGCACAACAGGGCATGTACTAATATTTAAAAAAAAAAAGAATTTTTTAAATGCATTTTCTAATATTTTTGGGAAACCCACTTTAAATGAAAAATTTAAAATTTATTAAAAAACATGAAAAAAGATAATCCAATTTCCCCAAATATAGAAATTCAATTTTTTATTATTTATAATTAATTTTAAAACCTTAAATTTCAACCCAAATGACATAAAAAAAAAAAAACTAAACAAATCCACAAACCTTTCTCCCCTAAGAAAAAAAAAATAGTAGTCTGTAGGCGGGGGGAATAGTTACCATAAACTACTAGACCAATCTCACAAAATATATTTTTTGGGTCAGGGAATAGTTTTCCCAAAAGTTTTTTTACCCAAATAAACCAAACCCCTCAAAAAACCCCCTTTGTTTTCCCCCAAAACCCTCAAAATACACGTAAAAATTCGCTTTTTGATTTGTACTTGTTGCGGGGGGTATTTTGGGAAGCTTTGCAGAGGCACAAAGGAGCACGAGCTCCAAACAAGCTTTTTATGTCATTTTCATATGCAAACCCTGGTTTGTGGGGCATTCATGGCAAAACCCGCGTCTATGGAGTTTGTTTTGGGTGCAATTTTTATGGTCAGCCTCCTCCCAAAATTGGTTTTTGCCCATACATTGGGGGTTGACCGGGAAACAACCCCCATTGATATCGGTCATCAATGGGGGCCGGTTTTTTAGGGTGTTGGGCTACTGTTTTGCAGCAACGGGAGAAAACCCCTGGACAAAAGGGGATGAAAAAGGGTGTTTTAAAGTTGGGTTAAAAGCTTTCAAGTTTTTCCTAAAATCGATCCCCCAAACACAAACACATATAGGTCAAAGGGTTTAACTCGTTTCCCCCAACATACAGCTTATTTCCCAAACACTAGGGTGATCATTTTTTATTTGTTTCTTATTTGAACTCCCCCCTTTGCTCTAGGGCTTATGTCAATAAACAAAAGCCTACAAAATATTAGCAGCTTCCCTCAGGGGAAGCTGCAAAGCCTTTAAAAAGTTCGGGAAATTAGGCCGAAAAATTAGCAGACAGACGATACTAGCTTGCTTTTTAAAACCAACCTGATAGGGTTTTAGAGTGAATCAATTACTAAAAAGGGGAGCGTTTTTGCTAAGTGTTGTGTTTTCCATGCCCCATGTTTAAGGGGGGAGATTTGTCGCGGGGAGCTCCAACGTGGCTTGCGTGCCACTTAGATGTTTCCCTGCACAAATCAAAATTTTGGTCTCATTGGGGGCTGCCAAAAAACCTTTGATTTGGTTTTTCACCCTTGTTTGCATATCCACCAGTTGGAACCTCGTCAGACGATCACCCCCCGGCCCCACATTTTCATTTCCAATTTGGCTAGTATAGCCAGGATTTTGCTAATCCTTTTGGAAGGGACACGAGTGGGGGGCCTTTGATGGGGAGAAATTGGGGTGTAACACCCAAAATTTGAAAAGCAAAAATTTGATTTTAATTTTTATTTTAATTTGATTTTAAATTTTAAGTATTTGTGAAGCATAGAATTAAATATATTTTAAAAATTAAAATTTAAAAAAAAACATGTTTGGGGTTTTAAAATGGTTGTGCATTGCATCCCTTGCATTTTTTTTTTGGGGTGGTTTGGGAAAACTTTGGAAAAAAGGGTTTTAAATTCATTTTTAAAAATTTTTTTGCAAAAATTAAAAGAAAAAAAAAAGGAAAAAAGGAAAAAAAAATCCCCCCTACCTCTATCTGGGCCCCCTTGGGCCCAAACCATCGGGCCCGCTTCTCCTTCCCCCCCCTTTTTTTCTTCACGGGCCGGCCCCCCCCGGGCCCCAAACCGCGTGCCCGCGCTCCCCCTCTGCCTGCACCCCGGGGGCCCGCATGTCGGGGGCCACGCCCCCTCCCCCTCCCTCTCTTTTGCCGTGACGCTTCTGGGCCCCCCCCGGTCATTCTCCCCTCTCTTCTCCCCCTCAGTTCCCAGTCCGGGTGGACTCTTTCTTTTCCGGCCGCGTGAACCGCCCCGCGGATTCCCCCCCCGTTCCCCTCCACGGGACTCTCCAAAGGCCCCCCTTTTAAAAATTTGCCCGAAACCCCCCCGTTTTTCCCCCTCGCAAAACCCTTATTCGCCCGCGTCCCCAGGGAGAGCAAGGGGACCACCCACGTCCGCCGGTCCGCCGGCCCAAACCGCCGCCGTTCCCCTCTTTCCTCCGCACCCAAAGCCTTGCCAAAAAACAGCACAACTTCGCGTGAGTATCGGTTTTTTTAAAAAAAAAAAAAAAGCCATCTCTCCCTTCTCTCTTCCCCCTTTCGCCTGTTTCTTTCCGCCGCCGGCCCCCTCAAGATCGCGGCCCCCGCTGTTCGTCTGGGCCCCCCACCTCCCGGGCCCTCCTCCCCCCTTCTCCAAGCCTTTTTCATCACCTTTGCTAAGCCCCCAAAGTTTTTTCCCCCCCTCTTTTTTCCCTCTATTTGCACTCGGTTTTGGTTTTTGTCAAACCCTTAGCAGAAAAGCCCCCCCCCGCCAAGCTACAAAAGTCGGGACTCTTTCCCGGCACCTCCGTGTCTCGCCAACTCCCCCTACGATTCGCGAGTCGTCCTCTAAACTCCCCCTTTCATTCGGGTTTTTGAAAAAAGGTTTTCACCAGGGCTCCCCAACCGTTTACCGCCCACGAGCATGCCCCTCTGCCCAAAAAGGGTCTGCCGGGCGCCCCCCATACCCCGGGGGCCGCGCCCCTGGGCCCCCCTTTTCCTCAATTTCCCCCGGATTTAATCAATCCATCCCATCTTTAACCCCGGAAAGATCCCCGTACCCCCTTGCCCCCTTTTTGCTAAAGAGGCCCTCGGGCTTTTCAAACCCCTTTTTCCCGCAGTCCCGGGAAAGGGGTAATTTCCCGCAAAGCTTTTTTTCCCTGGGGGAAAACGTATTCCTTTTCTGATCAGTTTTATTTCCCAAAATTTAATTTTAAAACCCCCAATTTCCCCCCTTTTTCCCTAAACTTCAAAAGTCTATATTTTTTTCGTTTCCAAAACCAAATCGACCCGTTCGAGTTGCGTTTAGATCCCTATTTTTATGCTCTTCCAGTGTATAGGGTTTCACCTATGGTTTAATAAATTTTGGGGGAAAAACAATGAAAATTACTTTGCTTTTTCCCAAAAACCCATCTTCTTCAAAAACCCTTTTTTTTCCCTAACTTTTTCGTTTTTTGGGTCCGATTTTTTTGATCCGGGTTAGCGTGATTCCGTGTTCTGTGATCGTTTGTAAAGTAAAGATCTGTTTTTTTAACCTTTTTAAAGTCTCTTTAATTGTTTATGGTGTAATTTCTTTATCATGTTTGTTTGCTTCGTGTTTTGATTGTTCGGATGATTTGGTGGATTTTTGGGTCGAGTTCAGCCGGGGGAGATCTTTTTGACCAAGAGTTCTTTTTTCGCAGTCAGGTTTACCAAAAAACTTTGGGTCAAGGAAGTTTTAAAAATGGGGTCATCCTTTTTACCCATTCACCCCTAATTAATTAGTTTATATTGGGATGTGTCTAATTTTATTCCTATTAGATCTTTTACCATAGCTTTTTAAACCTTTAAACCCTTTTTCCATGGGGGTTTTAAAGCATATTGGGGACCCTTTTCAGCTTTTCCCAAAAATGGATTTTAGGGAAAAATTTACTAAAGATATATTTCAACAATTTAGATAAAATTTTCTTTTGTTCCCAAAATGGAATAGGGCCCCATGTAGGGCAAAAACTGGGATTTTTTTAAAACAAAACCCCGAGTGCTATATGGGTCTTGGGGTTTAGTTAAGTAAAAAAATTTGGGCTTGCATGCTTGTGGTTTTCGTGAAAGGCACCCTTTCCGAGTTGGTTATGGGGTTAGCTTGTTGGGGGCCGATGCGGTGGTAAACCCTCGGGGTTTCCCATTTACCCCTTTGCATTGGGGTTTGTAGGGGCCGCTACATGTTTAAAAAAGAACTTTTTTAAAATTTTATGTGTTCCCCGCCCACTCACCCCTTTGGGAAAAGGGTTTTTTTTTGGGGGTTATAAACCCGGGCAAATTTTGGGAAAAAATGGGTTTTGGTTTAAAAATATAACCATTTTCAAGGTAAATCTACATATAAAACCGTGCTCACGGTCACGAGCGGCCTGGAAAACTCACGTGTAATGATCTGGGGTTTTTAAAGTTTAAAAATTTTAATGTTTTGGGTATTAATTTTTATCATGTGGGTTTCAATTTGGGTATGCATAACTAAAGCTAAGTGTTTGGGAAAAATTGACCAAGTTAAAAAGCAAACCCCAGTTAAAAGGGCAGTGGGCAACCTTTTTTAGCTTCAAAAACCCTGTTTACTCTTTTGATACGTAAGTGCTACTTTTTTCTTTCCCAAACCCCCTTTAGATGGCTTTGAAGGTACCTTTAGGATTTCTAGGCTATTTGGGCCCAAACCCGTCGGCCCTTCCCTGTGAAGTGGAGCTTTGTCGCGGGGAGTTATTTTTTTATTTTCCCCTGTTAAGTTATTTAAATATTTTTCGTTATGTAATAAAAAATCGTGATGGGACTATTTAAAAAATTTGTCGGTTATGTTTGTGATTGATCTCTGGGCACACATGGGGGTTTTTCATATTCCCAAATTTTTTCCTTAAAATTTGGGTTTTGCCCAAAATTTGGGATCAGAGGAAGTGTTTATGTAGGGCAAGCCTAGTTAGAAGGTCTTCTTGCCTTTCTTTTCTTCATAAATCCCTTTCATTATATTTTGCTCAAACTGTTTATGTACACTTGACTTATTTTTTTTGAAAATTTTTTCTAACCCAACCCCTATCTGTCTTGGGTTTAAAAATGCCTGCTCTTTGCCCCTTTAGCTCGTCCAGTTCCATGAACGGGAACCCCCGTAGTGGTCCGGGAAACCCCAAGCTACAATGGAGGATCCCCGGGAAAAACCGTGGAGGAAATCCATGAAAACTCCAGCGGCGAAAAGTACCATGAGGAAAAAAAGCCCCCTTTAAACCCCAAAAGTTTTTTCCCCTACTTCTGATGATTTTCTTTTAAAAACCCGCCAGAAAAAACCCGGGGGGTCCCCAAAAAAGTATATCCCGGAGGAGCGAAAAAACAGGGTTCCTCACTCCCCCAAATGGTGGGGAAATTGTGGGAGAATGCCACCCCGGGGCCTGAAGTTTTTCAACAATTTACACCTGCAAGGAAAACAAGCACCCCTCCCCCGATACCTTTTGGGAAAGGGGAAGGTTTTATCTGTGGGGGTTTTTGGTGTGCAAACAGCGGAACGAAAATGGACTAACCTTTTTACAATTCGTTGCAATCCCAACCCTCGAAGCAAGCATGAAGGAAAGGGAGCATTCCGTCATACATGGCTTTTCCACAAACAATTTGAGATAGGGTTCCAATACCCACGTCGCTTCAAACCCCCCCCTTCGATGCAGAGCCCAAAGGTTTGGGTAAACCCACGACCCAACGGGTTTAGGAAGGGTTCCCCTTTCAATGAGCTAGTCGACTTCGTCCAAGAAATGATGAGTATGTATTTTGGGCTTTTTTGGTGGAAACTAGGGGATTTCCAAGGGGCTCAAGCGCACTATCAACAAAAGATGAGTTTCCCTAAGAGTTTGGGTTTCCCCAAAACCCTTTAAGAAGATCAAAAAGTTTTTAAAGGGTAAGGGAAACCCCTTTATAGTTATCGTTAGATTGGGGAGGGGGGGTGTGCTAGTTTTATCTAAGTGTTTAGTTTTCTTTTGCTTTTGCTAATGTGTAGTTGGGTCTTTGTAATGATTTTGAGGTTGTGGGCCCGTCCCAAAAATCAAAACTTAGGTTGGGTTCTGAAAGATCTTTAAAAAATAAAATTGAGTTTTCTTCAATCTATCTTTTTAGACTCCCAGTCTTGTTAATTTTTCTCTTTTAAATCTGAACGTCCTAAAAAACACCAAAATTAACCTAAAACGTAGCCCTTCCTTAAACTTTCCATGGGCCCCCAAAGGGAAAACCTTCATATCTTTTGGAGTTAAGAGAAAAAATTCCCTTTCAAGTTGAAAAAAGGGGTTTTGCGCAGTTTTGGTAATCTGGGGAAAATCTGTTTAAAAAAAGGGAATTTATGGCTAAGTTTTTAAAGTCAGAAAACCCGAAAAAGTCAGAAAATTAAAGAAAGTTGTTTGGGTAAAATTTTTTTATTTTTCCCAAACCCTATGGGCCCCGCCAAACCCGGGCTAACTCTGGATCCAAATCAGTACAACAACAAAGACAACAAAAACAAAACCCCACCCCATACCTTTCCCCCACCTGTATGAACCCGGGGGAACAGTACAAGCCCAGATGATTTCAGGGCAATGGGAAGCCATGATGCAGTTCATTAAAAGAATCAAAACCCACCAACCTTTCTTTGGGCTTTCCCCCTGTCAACAAGCGGAGGGAATTTTGCAAAAGGGCAAAAACCCCCCTGTCCCTTCCCCTCTTTCCAGTGATCCGTTGGAGGGGGATGGGTTGGTTGGTGCGGTGGGGGAAAAAAACAACTTAACTCGCCCCAAAATGCAATGACCGGAGAAAGGGTTTTTATGCTTCTGGTCAACTTCAAGGTTCAGCTCAGACTTAGTGGGAAAAAATCAAGTTTCCGTCAGGCAATGCCCCACGCTAAAACACTTGGGAAGATTTTCCCCCGGATTTCCCAAAAAAGCCCATTTCCGGGAAGGGAAAAATTTGAAGGGGAAAAACAAAAAGAATTCCGAAACCCTTTGGTTGGGAAAAGATGTCAGTCACGAGTAAACCCTGACAATTCTCGCCCCTAGCTCGCTATGCCCCAAAGAATTTTTGGATGAGCTGAAAAGCCCGTCCTTCCCTTAAGGGGGAAACCCCTATGATCTCCGGGGTTTCAGCTGAAGGGGAAATTTCCCGAATTTTTCCCAAACCTTGGTGAACCGTGGGCCCTTTGTCCTGGACAATGAAAAGCAAAGGGGAAAGGCAAAAAAGGGGGAAGCTTAGGGGACAAACTTCTGGAAACAACACCGGGCACCCCAACTTTCCTCAAACAGGGGGGTTTCAGCAAAGGTACCAAAATCACCAACTTTGGAACTGTAACCGAACCAAACAACGTCCGCCATTCCAGCAACAAGGTGGTTATACAGCCCCTCGTCAAGGGTCTCCAGCAGTAAAAAGCCAGTAAAGGCTAATGTTCCCCACACCCCCCCCCTAAAATGTTTTTTGTTTTGTTTAACCCTGGTTTTTTTTCCCATAACTGCCCCCAAAAAACAAAAAACACCAAATCCTTCCCAAATCAGAACAGCAACAACCCCGGAGGAAAATACCGCCACCCCCTCAAAAATTTGGAGCATGAAAACCCAACTCTGAGAACAGCTCAAGGGGAAAACACCCTAAGTGATGAAGGGGACATTCCTTGGGCAACTCCAACCCCGCCACTGTTCTTTTCGATTCCGGGGCATCGCATTCTTTATTCGCCAAACTTTGGGTTTGAAGCATGGAAATCATTAGTAGCAATGCCAAAAAACCTTAATTGTAAATTTACCGGGGGGGGTTTGGGGAACCGGGCTGTTACCCGTCCATCCCCTTTTTGTCACCCCAAGGGGGGGAACTTCAAAGCCCCAGCTTACGTTTTTAGAACCACGGGGAAATTTATGTCATTTTGGGTTTGGACTGGATGAGGAAACAAATGGTGATAAAATGTGATAAGAAAAATTAGTTTAATTGCTACACCTACAGGAAACAGGGGTCAGTGTTTTTAAGGGGCATGCAACCCCCACCGACAGCCCCCGTCAATCGCTTGAGGAGAATGACAACCCGCAGTTTGGGTTGGGGGAGAATTTCCAGATGTATTTCCCCAAAGACTTGCCGGTTTTGCCTCCCGGGTCGAGACATTGAATTTTTAATTGAGTTATTATTTGGGAAATGACCTATAGCTTAAAAAGACCCTATAGGGTGGGGAAAAAAAGAATTTTGAAAAACTTAAGAAACAAATTTTTAAAAGTTTTTCGGGTAAAGGGTTTTTTTCTCCCCCGTTCTTCACCTTGGGGGGGCCCCCGGGTTTTCTTTGGGTTTACAAGAAAGATGGCAGTCAGCGGTGTGGTTTTATTTCGGGGCAAATCAAAGAGGTCACTATCAAGGGAAAAAAGTATCCCCTTTGCCCCGAATCGATGGGTTTGTTTGAAAACAGTTTTAAAGGTGCTTGTGTTTTTTCTCCAAGATTGATCTTTTGGGTTTGGGTTTTCATCAGTTGAAGAACGGCTTCAATGTTTTCCCAAAAAAGCATTCACTACGAGGTATGATTTTTATGAATAACGGGGTGTCATTTTGGTTTCTTTCCAATGCACCTGCAACTTCATGTATTTTTATGAAAAAGGTTTTTTTTTTGGAATTTCCTGGAAATTTTTTAAATTTGTGGTGGTATTTTTTGATGATATTTTTGATTCTCCAAGTGATGATGAAATGCTGAACACCCTTTAGATTAGTATTTGCAAAAAAGCTCAGAGGGGACCAGTTTTATGCCAAAAAAAAGCAAGTGTGAATTTTGGTTGAAGGAAATTTTTTTTTCTTGGCCATGTTGTGCTAATGGTGGGTTTTTCAGTTGATCCTAGTAAGGGGGGAAGGGTGTACTGAAATTTGGGAAACCCCCCAAACCAATGTCAGTTTGGGTTCGCAGTTTTTTTGGGTTTTGTGGATATTTTAGAAAGGTTTATTGAAGGATTTCCCAAAACTAGCTAAACCATGGGCCGCGTTGCTTGGGGGGAAAGATGCTAAGTTTTTTTTGGTAGAGAAGGGGAGACGAACTTTGAAGAAAATGAAAAAAAAGATTTTTCAGCTCCCTTTTTGCCCAGACTTGAGTCAGAATTCTCTATCTATTTTTGATTTCCTCTCGCTCGGGGTTTTTGGGGTTTGTTATGCAAAAGGAAAGTTGTTGCGTTTTGCTTCGCGGGGAAAAAGAGGAAACATGAGTTAAATTATCCGACTCATGACTTGGGTTAGAAAACTGTGGTTTATGCATTGAAAATATGGGAATTAAACTTTTCGGTCATAAGTGTGCATCTAAAACCCCACCCAAAACTTGAAATTACTTTAAACCCCGTCAGATTTGAATTTTTGGGCAAAAAAGTCGTTGGTTGGAACTGATCAAGGATTATGATCTTGATGTTCATATCCCTCCTGGTTTTTTTTTTTTTTTTTTAAAGCCAAAAATTTTTTTTTTTTTTTTTTTGTTTTTTTTTTTTTTTTTTTTTTTTTTTTTTTTTTTTTTTTTTTGGGTTTTTTTTTTTAAAAGCCTTTTAAGCCTTGGAAAATTTTTCTAATTTAGATTTGGCGATTTCCTAAAGCCTGAAGAGTTTGTGTTTCTGAAACGGAGCATCTCAACTTGAGCATTGTTGCTAATACTATGGAGATGGGAAATGGAGCCTACATAGAGAAATAATTCGTGAAGGTCCCGTTGCAAGATAAGAATCCCCCTTTTATAGTTGAGAACTTGAAAAAGGAAAATCCCCCGGATTCCGGTTTTTGATATAATGGGACATTTTGGTTGGAAAGAGGGTTTGTGTTTTTTGACATCAAGTCTATTCACAGACAATTCTGCGGAAGCCAGGGGTCCCAAACCCACTCAATCCCTCCTGGAAGCACTAAGATTAACCCAGGGTCTTAAGGGGAAGTATTGGTGGGTTGATTGAAAAAGTGTTTTGGGGGAATAGTGGGGAATATGTTACTGTCAGGGGGTTTTTAAAAAAAAACATCAGAGACCTCCCCGGCGTTTCAACCGTGAAAAATACCTGAATGGAAGTGGGTTTAAATTGGTATGGAAATTTTTTTTTTGGGTTACCCCGTAAATAGAAAGGTTATGACTCAATTGGGGGATGTTATCGTTTTAATAAGGGACTTTACTTTTGCCATTTTGAAAACCCCTTTTTGGGAAACACAGTTTTCAAGTTTTTTTATGGAAAGAATAGGGATGCCAAACATGGAGTTCCAAAAAAGATTTGTCAGATAGGAGGAAACCCCTTTTACTTTGCATTTTTTTTGGGAAAAATCTGATTTCCCCCGGGACAGTGTTGAATTTTAGCTCAAATTTTTCACCTCAAACAGGAAAGGACAAAAGAAAAGAACTAATCAAGTGGGGGGAAAATTGTTGAGAGCTTTTTTCTTTGCATTTAAAGGTAACCCTTGGGGGAAAAAGGGGTTTTCCCTACGCTGAATTCTCTTAAATTTAAAAGTTATTTTTAAGAAAGGGTTAAGATGGGCCCCCTTTGAAAAATTTGTACCGGGCGGAAATGGTTTGAACTCCGTTTTTTTCTGGAAACAAACGGGGGAAACCCAAGTGATTTGGGCGACGTTCTGAGAAAATGTAAAGAACAAATGGTAATCGAGAGAACCCCAAAATAGCACAGTCTCGACAGAAAAAATTACGTGATAATCAAAAAAAGAGAGTTGTCCCCTTTTTTAGATCGGTGATTACTTTTATCCGAAAAATATCACCTATGAGAAGTGTGAAACAGTTCAATATAAAAAAAAGTTTTGCAAACCCCGATATATTGGTTCCCTTTTAAAATTTTGAGGAAAAGTGGAAAAAGTTCTTAATGGGTTTTTGGTTTTCCGGAAAAAATTTGTCAGGGGTCCACGAATTTTTTCACTATTAACTCAAAAAGTTTTTTGCGAGTACCCGGTAAAACCCGTTACCCTTTTGGGAAAAACCTTTCAAATTAAGGAAGATTTGACCTATGAGGAAATCCTGTTAAGATTTTGGGGGGAAAAGCTGAAAGAGTTACAAGGAGTAAAATCATCAAGAATTTTAAAGTGCAGTGGGGAAACGAATACAGAAGGGGAAAAGGGGGCTTGGGGAAAAGGGGGGAAGAAATTAAAAAAAAACCCACCCTCAACTCTTTAAGTAAGAAAAACCTTTGGGAATTCGGGGTGAGATTCTTTTTAAAGGGGGGTTTGATTTTTAACACCCCAAAATTTTTTAATAGCAAATTAGATTTTTTAATTTTATTTGGGAAATTTATTTAATTTGAAGGATTTTTGTGAAGCCCTAAAAAATTTTAAAAATATAAACTTTTAAATTAAATCTATGTTTTTGGGTTTAAAATGGTTTGCATTGCATTTCCCTTCATTTTTTTATTTTGTGGCTTTGCAAAACTTTGGAAAAAAAAGGGATTTAAATTCATTTCAAAAATTTTTTGCAAAATTTCCCAAAAAAAAATAAAAAAAAAAGGAAAAAAATTCCCTCCTACCTTAACTGGCCCCTGGCCCAAACCACTCGGCCCCGCTTCTCCTTTCCCCCCCCTTTCTTTTCCCTTTACTGGGGGCCGGGCCCCCCCGGCCCCAAATCCGCGCGCCCGCGCTCCTCCTTGCCTGACACCCCCCCGGGGGCCGCATGTCGGGGCCAAACACCTCCCCCCTCCTCTTCCCCTTTGCCCCTTTTCGCTTCTTGGCCCCCCAAGGGAGTCCGCACCAAAGCCTTGGGAACCGCGCAGTTCACCGAGTATCGGACACGCCCTCTCCCCCCTTCTTCTCTCCCTTGCCCTCTGTTTCTTTTTCCCCCGCCGCGTCAGAGATCGCGCCCCGCTGGCGTCGAGGGGCCCCCATCCTCGGGGCCCTTCCTCGGTCTTCTCCGAGCCTAGCATCACCTTCGCTAATCCCCGAACGTGTTTCCCTCCCCTTTTCTCCCTCTATCGCACTCGGTTTTTGGTTTCCCGTCACCGTGTAGCAAGAGCCCCCGCCCCCCCAAGCTACGCCGTCGGCACTCTCCGGTCCCCCCATGTCTCGCCCAAACCCCCCCAAAGGTTCCCCGACCCCGTTTTAATCTCCCGGGCATTCGGTTTTTGAAAAAAGTGCACCAGGGCCCCTAACCGTTTTACCCCCCGACGATATCGGGGTCGGGCGGGAAGGCGGGCCGCCCTGCGCCGCCCATCCCGGGGCGCCGCGCCGCCGGCCTCCCCCCTCTCACATCCCCTGGATCTAAAAAAATCCATCGATCTCTAACCTACGGCTCAAGATTTCCCCTCCCCCCCCTTCGCCTCGCTTTTTTCTAAAGACCCTCGGGGTTTTTATCCCCTTTAAACCCCCCCGTCCTAAGGGGGGGATTCCAGCAATGCCCTTTTTTTCCCTCGGGAAGACGTATTCCCTTTTTAGTCGTTTTTAAATTTCCCAAAATAAAAAAAAAAACCCCAAATTTTCCCCCCTTTTTTCCCCTAAATTAAAAAAGTCCCAAAATTTTCTTCGTTTCAAATCCAAATCCCCGTTCGAGTTGCTTAAAACCTATTTTCTGCTCTACCAGTAGATAGGTTTTCCCCAAAAGTTAATACTTTTAAAAACGAAAATTACTTTGTTTTTGCAAAACCCATCTCTTTCAAAATCCCTTTTACCCCTAATTCTTCTTTTAGATCCGTTTAAAGGTGATTCCGTGCCTGTGATCGAGTAAAGTATAGATCTTTTTTAAAACCCTTTTTCAAAGTCTCTTTAATTTTTATGGTGTAATGTTCTATCATGTCTTGTTTGCTTCGTGTAGATTGTGGGAATGTTTGCGTGGTGATTTTTGATCGATACAGCCGGTGAATCTTCGTGACCAAGATTTTTTTGCAGCAGATCAGGATCACCAAGACTTTGGAAAAGGGCAAGTTTAAACATGTGATCACCCTTTGTTACCATTCACCATAATTAAATCTAGTCATATTGCATGTGCAATTTGATTCCTTTTATTTTCTTACCATAGCTTTGTTACCTTTACCTGTCCCCATGGTTTTTTTGCATATGGTAGCTTTGCTATGCTTTACAATAATGGATCTTGAGGTGAATCTTGACTAATGATATATGCAACAATGAGATAAAATTTGCTTTTGTAGCAACATGGAATAGGACCCCACTGTAGGGCAAAAGCTGGGATTTCTAATACAACCACGAGTGCTATATGGCTCTGGCTTTAGTTAAGTAAAAAGTTGGACTAGCATGCTTGTGGTTCGTGAAAGGCACCTTTGCCGAGTTGGTTATGGGTATAAGCTTGTGTGGGGACCGCTGCGTGTGGTACCATCGGGGTGTCCCATATACCTTGCATTGGGTTCGTAGGGTCCGCTACATGTTAGAAAGAACTTTTGAAAGACTTCATAGTGTTCCCTGCCCACTCACCTTGGAAGTGTTATGGGTTATAAACCCGGGCATATGGTAACATGGCTTGGGGGTAAAGTGTATAACCTCTGCAGAGTGTAAATCTATCATGATAGCCGTGCTCACGGTCACGAGCGGCCTGGAAAACTCACAGGTAGATGATCATTTGTTTAATGTTTAATTGTTAATGTTGGATATTATCTTATCATGTGGTTAACAATTGGGCTATGCATAACTAAAGCTAAGTGTTGGTAAAACTTGACCAAGTTAAAAGCAACCGCATACAGACAGTGTCAACCTTTTGAGCTTCATAACCCTGTGTTACTCTTGCTGAGTACGTAAGTGCTCACTCTTGCTTTCTCAACCCCTTCAGATGGCTTTGAAGGCTACCGTGAGGAGTACTAGGCTAGTGGTCAACCAGTCGGCGTTCCCGTGAAGTGGACTTCGTCCGAAGTTATCTTTATTTTCCCCTGTTATGTTTTTTAAATATTATTCGTTATGTAATAAACACTCAGTGATGGACATTAAAGATTTGTCGCTTTTGTGTGTGATTGATCTCTAGGCACACATGAGTTATTCATATTTAATTTTATCCTTAAAATTGGGGGGACAATGATTGAGACGATGTGCAAAACAGGAGAGGGGACTACTTATTGTCATATTGGATCGATGCCTCGACCTAAACGCTAGAGTAGTGGAAGGTGTTTAGGGTTTTGGATTGGTCCTAATACATTGAGGTTTCATTGGGACTTTTTGTCATCGACCAAAATCCCAATGTTTAGTTTTGAACTAGTATGTACAAAAAAGGGGATGATAGGGGGATTAGAATCAGGGGGCCAAGACACAGGCTGAATATCCATTTTAAAACTATAGATCCTACTGATAAAGATGTAGACTTAAAACTAAAAACAAACCATGACTAGTGTGAACACAAAGACACAACACCCAAACTAGGTTAGGTTTGCAATCCTAGGTATGACAAGGAAAAAATTTCTATAAAGCAAAATTTCTTAAAGTAAAAGCTCAAGAATCAAACCACCCTTTGGGGACACTGATATTTTTCACGTGGGTTTGTGACTTCACAATCACTTATTTTATTTGAGGGGGTTCAATATTTTTTGCTCTCTATTTAACTTACAACTTTGCAAGGTTACTTTGACATCACTTGAAATCTAAGCCGGTAAAAAAAAACCCTCCCGGTCCACACCTCCAATAACCACTAAGTTTTTTTCTTTACTTAGCGTTGACCAAAAAGCGCAGGGCTGTGAACACCTCGGGCTTAACCCGAAATTCGATATCCAGGGGGCCAGTCGATTTGACCATTAATCGACAGGACTAACTAGAACAAGATTTAATCAGCAACGGATGCGCCGGTGCTGGATTGAGGCTTATCGGATAACTAGAGCAAGCTGAAAAAAGACAACACGATGCCCCCATGCAAAGCTCAGAGGTACCCCACCGGAAATTACAAGGTTTGACGGAGATCAAGTATGAGCTCATCGAGCTTGAAGAACCGGGAAAAAATAACAATGCAAAAGGGGGAAAATTTGGGGTAAAAAAAGAATAAATAAAATTGATTTGATTTTATATATATTTTTTTTTTACCCCGCAGCCCTTGGGCACATTTTTATACCCCGCAGGGGGAGTTGTACAAAACACACTTTACCTTTCCAAAACAAAAATCCAACTTTAAGGAAAAAAGACTCGCGCAGTAGTCAGATCTAAAATAACATATTATTTTCCTAAACAAAACACCTATTTTAAAGGAAACAAAATGACTCATGCAAGAGTCGGACTCAAACTACTAAAAAAAATACTGGTAAAAAATCTCCAGTTTCCCTTACATCTTCGCTTCGATGAAAACTTTCCATCGGCAGACTGCTTCAATCTGCGATTTCCTTCTTTCAGATCAATCATCCCTTGCTGACATCAAAACCCCTAAGTCACCCTATGCCCATCGGCACTCCCTGCCCATCGGCATCGGCAATACTTCCCGATCGGCAACCTTGTACTGGCAACCTTCCTTGGCATCGGGAACATCTCTTCATCGGCAATCGACATCAGCAAAATTTACAGCTCAAGCGACTTGAAATTCACCAATTAACCCTTGTCGGCAGAATCATCCAACTTTTATCGGCAACAAACTTATCCTTCTTACAGCGCACTCCCATCGGGAAACTTTTTCCGATGATTTCCTGATGCCGATAGAAAATGGCCACCAATTCATGCAAGTCTTAGCTCATTTGACACGTGCCAAAAAACGATGCCAACATTAGCTTCTGTAGAGGCAAAAAAAAAAAAACACCTCACAAAAGCAATGTCCGAGCTAAACCCCAAATTTTTTAAATTTAACTTCTGGACAAATATGTTTAAATTTGTGATACGTAGCTGAGAACTACTATAACTCAAATTGGCAACTAGGAGTTTTGATCGATTTGGAATTAACAAGCTTTCTAGGTGTGTTTCCATCCTTCACCACAAAACCCCGCAGTTAAACCTTGCACCGGGTAAAAACTCTTAGAAACACAAGTGAAGCACAAAGAGGGGGAGAGTGGAGATAAAGCTAGAAGAGAGGAGAGCGTGTCAAGGATCGTTAGATAGTAGCATGCGGGCGGGTTGGTTTGTGCTTGTTTGGAACTAACGACTTGACAAGTTTGGACCTAAAAATAAAATTTTAAAAGTTTTGGATCGAGATGCTTTTTGAGAGTTCAAGAACCTGACTGGACACATAATTACAAGTTTAAAGATCGTTTACGTATTTTACTCTATGAAATTTTTGAAAACAAATTTGATTTTTATATTTTACACCCCCTGGGGGGCGTTTAAATCCCTTCATTTGCGGGAATTTAAAAGCTCCTTAAAAAAGAAAGCTTTTTGGGCTTGGAATTTGACATTCCACCACTTTCCAAAGTCCCCATTTAACCCTCCTTAAATTTATAGGGGAGAGATGAAAATTGATTCTATAGTCACCATTCCAATTTCATTTGTAACTTATAATATTTTTCCCAAACAACTCCCATGATATAAATACAACAAATAAGTATGTCTCTTAATATTTAAACAATAATATGAAATTTATAACCCATATAAAAATCATTTAGTTTAATTAATAGTCTCAAAATTTTGATTTTTTAAAATAAATTTAAAATTCAAGGGAAAAAAACAGGCCTACAAAAAAAACCATGCTTGAGCAATGATTTTAGAAATTCTTTCCCGGGTTGCTTTTTTCCCCTGAGAAATGAGAGGTGCAAACCGCCTGGGGGTATAAAAAGGGGAAATATTATATGGTCTATTGTTGTTTTGTTTGATGTTTTAATTCTATATCAATTTATTAACTTAGGGTGATTAGTTTAAAACTATCTAACTTTTATCAAATCAATTTTTAATTTAAAACGTGAACAATTGGGAAAAGTTGATCCCTGCAATCGGTTCGACTTGCCTCCGGTTTGCAACTGCTGGGCCCGGAGCAGGGGGAAGGACCCCAAGGAGGGTTGATGTGAGATGGGGGGTGCGGGGGGTGGAAAGGGGGAGGGGGATGAAGTAGGGTGTGCTGTGAGCCTGTGACTTGACTCCGAGCTGTGAGCGAGCGGAGGGGAAAGCCCGGGCAACGGCCCCCGCCCGTTTATGGGCAAAACTAAAGTGGGCACTGGGTTAAGGGGACAACTTCCCCGTCCGCCGCCCCTGCTTTCCACACGCAAAGGGTGCACGTTCAAAACCTTGTGTGGGGTTCTGGCTCCCCCCCCCCCTCCCATTCCACACCGCCCCCCGAGAGCGAAAAGCCACCAAACGTTTCCGTTTTCCTTCCAAAAGCAAAAAACGCCGCTCGTCCCCGAAACCCCCCACCGTTTCACCGCCTACCCGGCTCGCCCCTGCTTCCGCCGCTGTCGCCGTCCGCCACCACCTAGCGCCGGGGTCCCTTCCGCGGGGCTCCGCGCTGTCGTCGCCCCCCACCACCAGGGGGTGCTCGGGGTCCCTTCCGCATGCCTCCCCATTCCAGGCCCTCCTTTTCCTTACATGGCTCGTGCCACTCCTCCCCCGTCTAAGGTTTGCGGTGGGTCCAAATCCAATCGCGCGCAGATTGCGTGGAAACTGGGAGTGGATGGGGAACGAGGCTTGAACCATCGCGGTTAAGGCGCGCAAACGCCTTCGCCTTCGTCTGCGGCGCAAAGATGGAGGTTGGCCTCCTCCCCCCACCCCCCCCCACCCCCCCCCCCCCCACCTGGGGTTTTGGGTGCCTCCGGGGGCCTGACGGGGTTTTTTTTGGGCGATGGGTAAATTTTGGCCCGCACAGGCGAACGCGGAGAGCCGGGGGGGGTGCTGGCCCGGCGGGGAAGGGGGTCAGCGTCCGCACGCCACCAACGACTTCTCCCCGGGCCACAGGGGTGAACGGTAGCGAAAAAAGCCGCCGCCCCCTAGTTTATTTTTCTCGTGAAAAGCATTCCATTTATGATTCCCTCAAATTGCCAAAGCCACAACGAGGTCGCTTCACGTTTCACTGTAACTTAAGAAATATAGTACGGGGGACCGGGTATCAATGCGATCATTGCAGCGCGTTCTACAAAAATATTGGGCTGATCCTATATCCCTCTGCTAAGTACTAACTGCTAATTTTAATACACTGCATATTTAAGCATCTACACCCCCGGTTTTGTAGAGGACTTACTGCTTGCCCCTCTATCTTTTGTTCGGCTGGGACCGCATTGCTGATTTTGGGTTTACTTGCTTAATTTTCTAGCTACTTGACGTGGGAGCAGTCAAAATTTACCTTTTTGGGTGTGTGGAGGGAAAAAGTTATCCCCTCCACTGCTTTTGTATTGATATCGACGCGACCCCTAATTATCTTTCATGATTAAATTTTCCCGTTATATGTAGGGAAAATATTAATCAATTAAAGGGTTTTCTCGGTGAAATCTACCACAATTTAATAACCCGTCCCTTTTTTCCGGCTGGGGGTTTTTTAATTTAACACTTCTTTGCATGCTTGTTTAGTGCTTTATGTTTGCATAAACAATTTATAGTACTGGGGTCTCTTGTCCCCTGTAGATACCGTAAAAAACTTTTTGAAAACATTTGTTTCTTTTTTGTCTGCGATAAGAAAAAGTTCAAACGCTACTTATGGGAAAAAATGTGATCCACCAGCTTTTTAAAAATTGAAGAAAAACATTTTTGGATTCAGGGCTGCAAATTGGGGGTGAAGCCAAATTTACTGGATCCCAAACGCTCCCTTGCACCAAAATAGGAAAAACAAGCATTGAGCAGAGACTAATTGTTTTTGTTGGCAGGTAGATTGGGTTTGCATCAGTGGGGTTTTATTTATCATACTTTACATTCGGTTCTAAATTTGTCCCCCGCGCCCTAAAAGATGAAAGAACTTGCTAGAAAGCGATAGGGAAAAATCTGAAGAAGAACCAATTTTTCTCTTATTTTGTTGATTCGGTGTTTTGATGATGAAAAGCCTGAGAAACTGAGCTCTTGTTTCGCAGTCAAAAGTGGAGGCAACATATTAATTTTATATCCCTGCGGGGGGGTCCCTTTCTGTGTCTTTAGGGAAAAAATTTTATTGCTCTAACCATGCAGCAACAACTTTATCCTAATGCTTTCTCCCTGTGTTCACCAAAAATATAAAAGCCGGGGTGATTTCGCTGCTCTGCTGGAGCATCGGGTTTTTAAATTTTGGGGTGGACCCCCAAAAGGGATCCAGACCTGGGCGAGCACTCCCGTCTTATGGAAAAAGAGAGAAAAGGCAAGAAAATGCGCAAAAAAGCCAGAGAAAAATCGCCAAAACGAGGCGAAGGCCAATCTTCAACCAAATGATGACATTGTTATGGCGAACAGAACCAGAACCCCAAAACATTCACTGAAGATGAAAAACTTTGCAATGGGTTTTTAGTGCCCTTCAGCTAATGCAAAATTTTATCTTCGTTTTGCAAGCCAACAGTTTTTTTAGAGTTACGGGAAAAATGGTTTGCTGAGGCCACTTCGCTGGGGGTATTTCCCCTTTTGTCAAAGTTTAGGTCCCAGAATAGCTTCCTGTCATGTGTGGTTACTTCAATGTCCATTTGATTAAGAAGGAAAGACAATTGTTGTTCAATGGCTTCAGATATCTGAAATAATTTGCTCAACATCCGTTGGTATGATTGGATAAGAATTCTTTGCAGTCTGATAGCATAGGTGACAAGTCAAAACTCGTTGCAATAATGTGTCATAGTATCCAACAAAGTTACTAAATGATCTTTGAATTGTTAATATCAGTTTCAATTAAACTTTTTATGCCATAGAGCATGCTGTGTTATGAGTCTAAGGCATCTGATCCAAATGTGTATAATTTATTTACTCAAACCACTGTTACTTTCTGCAGTACCCAGTTACTGTATATTTCTTTTGGACTGGTGATATTCGAGGATGTCCATCCCTTTTAGTTTGAAAAATTGAATGATTAAGGATACTGTTTATTATGGTTGATCATTATAAAAATTAATAGTATTGGTGTTATATAGGATGAGGACCAGCTATTGCAACTAGGTCATGAAATATCTATAGAAGATCTTAGTTGTGATGAAGTGTTAGAGGTGTCACAGATGAGGCTATGTCAGGTCAGTAACTGGGTTGCTACAGATCCATCTATGTTTTCATATTTTACCGTCATATAGGGATCAAGAACTTCTAAGTATTTGTGAAAAATAAGATTACAAATATTTGGAAACATTGAGTTAAAACAGCTGATGTCCCTATTATTAATAGGTTGCATGTGCCGACTAGTTTAACCCAATAGCTTAAGCTGATGGGTAAAGTCAGCAATGCACTTTATATTCAACACCTATCCCTCCTTTAGTGGTTAAACAACTTATGCAACAAGTGAATTCCACTATTTTTATTATTCTCTGAAAGGTGAATTGAATTCCATTATTATTTACTACCAATAAGCAAGGTACTTTGTTAAGATTATCCTTGAAATACATGTACAAATATTGCATTTGTGATAGTGATTAGTTTGTGTATCTTCATGTTCTATGCCATGCAGCTCTTCGGAGTGCTTTTCAGGAGGAAGAAACTGGAACTCAGTCTGATGCGAGTAAAGTTTTTGGCGATCAACCATTTACGCAATCAGGAGGCCTGGAACTTGATATTATTAAATAACCATTACCTATTCTACATTCATATACCAATTAACACTTCAAAAAAAATTCAGCTTGCTGATGTTGAATTCCTTAACGATCTATCTAACAAGGATCCTCTGGAACGGAAGGAACTATTGATGGGCCCAAGCAAGGTATGCTTTACTATTCTTAGAATTGGGTCTGCTTGTTGGCAACCTTTGATGGAAAACAAGTGATACCATGCTCTTCTATTTCATTTGACATCATTGTGTGAAAACATGTTTATGATATCGAAACTTTTTTTTGCTGCACTCCTAGAATAAGCTACTTTGCATGCTTCTTAGTAGTAGTAAGTATTTGTTGAAGTGATCTGTAAGCCGTCATGAATTTTTAGCTATTGCACTGAGGTTTTTTAGTAACACTAGTCCATGCCCGAGACCGTAAAATTTTTGTTTTGCCTTGCTCGATGGAAAACTTATTTGTTCTATTAATTTTGGAGTCTTAGTTGCCTTTTTCCTTTTCTTGACTAAAAATATATGCTTCTTCTGTATAGCTCCACTCATGAGACCCCATAGTACATTTGTTCTCTGTACAATTTGCATGCTCCATGAGCGATAACACTGCTGCATTGATTGGTGCAGCCAAAGAGGCAATACAAGAAGTATAAAAGGCACCAGAAGAAGAAACCAGAAAAGAAGGATGAAGGAAGATGAGCCTGAGGGTGACAGAGTCATAGTTAGTACGCCCCAATTGTGAGATTCGATTGACAGACTTCATCGTGCCCGCTTACTCTGTGACGAACTGTAAGTACGTATGTTATGTGCTCGACGTCCGACGATCGCCTGGAGTTTTCCATTCTGGGTATATTGTGAAATGAAAGTGGACAAGTGGTGGTAGTTTCACTGTCAGCTTAGACTTGATATTCTCAAAATTGCTCAAAGGGATATTGTGTTGTGAATCTGACTTGTTTGTAGATAGAGTAAGAGTTTCAGTATAGCCAGTGATGGAGAGGAGATGGTAGTACGTCTCTGTTTGTGCGAAGTTACTTACATACATTGCTGTACACCTTGGATTTCTCTGCAGTCTTTCTATCATTCTTTAGAGAAGGTGTCGTAGAGTGTTGAAGCAGATGTCAAAGTCGTCCATGTGTATAAAACAGAAAGTGAAACGAATCCAATAACGGAGACTCGAATATTACCATTGTTACTCTGAGTGTGTTTTGGGGACTGAGTAGGAAATCCGCGAGAATGAACTGTTAGCATGCAAATTTCAAATTCAAAACGTCTGGAAGACCCACGTACAGCAGGTAGTTGGTTTTATTTCTATTTCATGGCTCTCGATCGCGTTGCAGCAATAGAACTAAGATGTAAGCGGCAACCCGCTAATACGTATTTAACTTTAAAATTTTTTGGTTTGGCTTAAATCGTAAAAAATTTAAAAATGGGCGGGGTTAGCCCCCTTCATCCTTAAATAGACCTAGCGACCAAACCAA